>JAABOM020062109.1:0-44608 GCA_011800125.2 Solanum clarkiae
TGCTTATATCATAATTTAATTGTTGTGCTCGTTCATCTTTACTCATGATCTTATTCTTCCATAATAGCATCCTTTGTTGCACAGTACCCCATATACTTGATAATTTCAAGTGCTAATACATACTCTATGCCTACACTGTCTAAGCATGTAGGGATAGGTGACACCCCTCTTCCTCACACTCGTGCTTTCTTTTGAGTTTCTATTCAAGACCTATTGATGAGTCCTCATTCTTTTGGGACAAACCTGCTTTTTCTCTAGCTTGTTATATTTTTCCTTAGACTTTGAGACTCATATTTGTACTTTATTTGAGGGTGTGCTTTGGACAAGTTTTTTCCCTTGTCTATTCTGAGACTAAAAGTATTATTGGACATGTTTGATTCTATTATGCTACTCTATTATTTTTTCTAATGCTTTATGTTAAATCCCTTAGTCCCATTTCCCCTTAGTTTTCATTTTTAATTGTGATCATTACCTATGAAATACATACATGAATTCTAAGAAGCTTGGGTGAGGGAATTTTGGGGTTCTCATTCGCCATGTTATGCCTAGAGCCTACCCTAGGTCATCACAAGTTTCGAATCTGTCACAATCTAAACTAGACCTTAGGTGTAACACGACAAATGAGAACCTTGAAGGAACCCCAAACTTGCTTTCTTAGCATATCATAAACATTCAAGTTAATGAGAAAAGATATGTAAGCAAAAGTTGTGACATAATCATTATATGAAGCATAAAGATTATAAGAAGTACATAAGCGATAGAACCATACATCATGTCCGACAAACTCCTAAGTTATAGATTGGGCGGGGACTAAGAGATGTTCCTAGCTAACCTTCAAACAAAAATAAAAGACAGTCTCAAGTATAACATAAAAGCATAAAATAGTTTGTTCCATCCCCCAAGCATGAGGACTCACCCAAGCTGACTCTGAAAGCAATCAAAATCTAGCCACTAGGATGAGGAAGATAGTCAGCGTTCCCTACATTGTGATATAATGTAGGCATAGAGTATGCATTAGTAAGTGTGAATATACTATGTATGTGGACATGAAATATAACAATAATACATAATGTTAGTAATTACATAATAATGATACATGAATAAGGGCACATATAAATATACATAGAATCAAAGTAGAGAAAGGAACCATCATACTAATATTTCATGAGTGTAATGATGCATAATATTATAGTACATCAACATATGTGAGAATGCCACAATAACTGACAATAAGACCACGCGAGTAATAACATGGAATCCCAGTATTGCCCTTATATTCGAAAAAAGCGAATCTTCTATCCAAGGTAGAACTCAATATGTCATTCCTATGGTGGCACATAGTTATGGGACAATGGGATGCCTTAACTATTGGGTGAGCTATTATCCCAAGGTCCTCTCGGTGCTAAGTTAACATCCCATAAAATACATTATATATACACATGAAGTCATACTCATATTAAATTATGATAATTCATCATGATTTACCATAATTCATACTTGTATATCATTACCATAAACTTGATTATAGTCTCATAATTCATAACATTATCATTGAAGTAGCTCATTTCATAGTAGGGTCCTAGGACACTGCTCAAAATCATGAATCTCTCCATAGGGAAATTAGGTCAACCTTAAGGACCTTAATGCCCTATTCATATCATATTAGGGTCCTAGGTTGCCTCTCAAAATCTTGAATCCCCCTATAGGTGCCCCAGGTCAGCCTCAAAGTCCAAAATCCCCTATCCATAATTATAAGCTTATTTGGATATCTTGTACATGCATGATCATGTGATGAGAGATAGGAGAATAAAATGGGTTCATAACCAACAAATTCGAAACCATGATGATTGAGTAAGTACGTATATAATAATTGAATTGAATAATATTTGAATTAAAATTGAAGTAACCCACTCATGATATCCATATACATCATGGCACTTGAGAAAGTTCATGTAAATCATGCAACTCATGTAAATTGGAAGTAATTCACACATAATTTGGTGTATTAACATAATCCATATCATAATCATAACATTTTAATCAAAGTCTTGAAAGCCCTAATTTGATCAAACTTGTAATTGATGAATTAGTATGAAAATATGTTGGGCTCCATGGCTAAAAGGTGCTCATTGATGAATCCCACATATCTGAATGATAAATGAAGGATTGAAGATAAAATTTGACTTGGAATGAATCGCTCTTCGTTGATTTCTTCACTTGAGCTCGAGAGTTGTCTTAGGAATGAAAATTGATGAGAGAATTATGTATTTGGGAGAATGAGACTACATGGAGGTCTTAGGATAGTTAAATAACATGGGAAGGGTAAAAACTTCCATAAAGGGATTTAAAACGTTAAACTACATATAGGGTAAAAGACCTAAAAGTCCTTAAATAAGTCCCAAAAGTATCCTACATGAGACCTCTTGAAGACACACTATATGAGTGGTGAAAGGCACCACGACTCATGGTTTGTCGAATGGACGCATGGGGGTTTGAAGGACTTGATGGTACACTACCATGGAATACTTCATAACATATGGAGTGCACCACAACCCGTGGAGGGTCTCATGGTGTGCTATTTTCTTAATGTAACCCCCAAATATACAAAGGGGCCCTTGTACGAGACCCTTTAAGGATGGTGGTGTGCACCACGTTCTGTTAAGGGCTTGGTGGGAGCCCTGGACCAAAATCTTTGGAAAATGCATTTTCAATCCTTATTTTCACCTTTTGATATACAGGAGCTTACATTATCTCCCCCTTGGAATCATTATTCTCTAATAAGATAAAAAAGTTAGATTGATAGAGCAAATGAGTATCAACAATGCAACATGAGTATAAAATGCAAGTTTAAACATCAAAATTACAAAACCTTCAAACTGTTTGCAATGAGCATCACTGAAACAAATTTTATGAGCATGCATGTATTATCACATGAAAAATAGAGAAATGAAAAGATTGAGACCATTTGAGAATGAGTAGCCTATTACCTTAGGCTTGATAGAATGGAATAGACGAGGGCATCATTGCATCATATGCAATTTTGCTTCCCATGTTGCACTCCTAATGTGCTGGTTCCACCAAAGTACTTTAACTAATGCAACTTCCTTGTTACATAGCCTCTTCACCTGCTACTCAAAAATCTCAACCGAAACATCTTCATAGGTCAATTTCTCTTCAGCTTCATCACTATCCAAAGGAATAATAAATCTCGAATCACCAATTAACCTCCTCTACATGGACACATGAAAACCAGATGAATCATTTTCATAACGCAAGCCAAGGGCCTAGTTTTAATACGACGAATATGGAACCTAACAGCTCCCATTCCAAGTCTCTTAGTATATCATAAGCATATATAAGGTAATAAATAATAATCATAAGTATAGTAAGTGGAAATTCAAGTCTCAAAAGAAAGCTAAACATAGGAGTCAAGAATCTTCCCACTAAAGGTAATTACATCAACATTTATCCAAAACATGTCTCTACTCTTCTAAATGTTGGTGGGGTCTAGAAAATGTCATTAGCTCACCCTCAAGATAAAGAAATATACAAAGAGTCTCAAAATCATAAACAAAAATATGAAAGTAAGGGCTTGTACCCGAAGCATGGGAACTCACCAAGTATTTACATGTAGAATCCAAATCTAATCACAATACTGAGAAGTAGTAGTGTCATCGCTTATTCCTATATGGGGATATCATATAGGCAAAAAGTATAAGTTAATACGTTGGAATATACTATGTATGTTGGCATGCAATGCCACAAGAAAATATTATATCATAATAATAATACGTATAATCATAACCGCAAATATGATGAATGATCAATGAATATTTAAATCATAAATTCAATCATTAGAAAACATTTCATATAATAATGTACATACACGTGTGTGAATGGGAGCAGAACCTAAAATAACACCATGCAGGCTATCACATGAAATACCGATGTTGCCTCTACATTGGAGAAAGAGTAGCCTATTTGCTAAGGTAGACTATACCTACATAGTGGGTGTCATAACATAATGCTATATGTGGATCTACTAGCTATGACTTTACGGCATATAAACCTATAGTGATACGTAGTTATGAGACTGAAGACTTTATAGAAGGAGACCTTAGGTCGAGTCCTCACCTGAAGCCTCATTTGATGATAACTCTAACCCCATGAAATACATAACATGCAATATATTATCGTAATTCATAACTCATAGAAAATTGTAGCTTCAAACTTGTAATAAAGGTACAATATCCAAGTAAATCAAGTCAAAACATAAGAATAGCCCATCTACTTAGCTTTCATGAAGTGTGGGTATATTCCTCATCTTTTTAACTTACATAAAAATAGGGTCTTAGGATGCCCTTTCATAATCATGATCATAAGAATACTTGAATACATAGAATCTTATTCATGTACCATAGATTGAAATAAAGATTGGGGAAAAATATGGGTTCAAAGTTAATTGATACTAAAATAATGAGATTCATATAGAATCATACAATTGAAATCAAATTGAATCATATGTAAGAGAACCCATATCAATTTCACAAGGATTAATTGACATATAAATGAAATTCATTGTAAATCAATTTTAAATAATACAATTCATGTAAATCATCATTATTTATATATATTTGAGTAAATAAACCAAGTAATTACCATAATTCACGAAATTACAGATAAGTCTTGAAAACCTATGTATTTTGACTTGAAACTTGAAGAAAGGTTGAGCTTGATTTGGGTTCCATGGATGAAATAGTCCATGCATGAATATCCACGTACATAATTAAGGAAACGTTTGAAATTGGGAACAATGTAATCTTAAATTCTTGGAGATGTTAAAGCCCTATGCACTTCAATGGAGAGTCTTTGAGAGTTAAAAGCCTTAGAAATTTGTGGAGAACTTTTTAGAGAGAGTAAGATTGAGAGTGTTTTGATCAGATTTAAGGTGGTTAGGGGATCAAAATGATGTAATTTAGGTCTTTGATGGCTAGAAAATTACTAAAACGTGCTTCATTATAAACTGTCTGATATCATCTATGGACCTAATTTATGATTCATAGAAAGAACCATAACTCATAGACCATGGATTTCATCGTGGTTACATTTTTTGCCTCTGAAAAATGGTCTTTGATCCTCATTCACGATTCCATTCTATGACCAGTAGTTCCATTTAGGGATAGTAGACTACCCTCGTAGAATGATGTGCGGTCAAATATAATGCTTTTGATGCTTAAAACTTAGAATTTTGTGTGTTCTCAAAGCGATGTTAGCATGTTTGATGTGTTTTTATATTTGTTTTTATAGGATTATAGGATTTGGCATGATTTTAAGAAAAGTGTTGTAGATGTTGAATTTTTGAGGAAGTATGAAGCACTCTATGAGCCATCGATACTTCAATGAACTATAGAGTGGTTTCGTGGCAAAGATCCAATGAAGGGCATATTTTCTAAAGTTGTATCTACAGACTGTCAGATGAGCCGTGGAACATTATAGGAGTCATGGATTAGGTTTCGTGCCATGAAAATCAGAATTGGAGGAGTTTTCTGAAAAGGTATCAAACGAAACCCTATACGTGTCATAAGTCTAAATAGGGCTCATCGAAAGGTCTCATATAAGTGATAGTATATTTTGAAGAATGAAGACTACAAAGTGCAGGTACAGGCCGTAGAAGTTTGTATGGTCTATAACCCGATCCTAAAGCCTGTCGAATCCAGGTTTCCTCTTTTGTTTTAGACTTGTATTTTAATTATTATAAATAGGTTTTTCGATAGAAAATGTCAAGGAGACGCATGAGATACTTGAGAAACAACATTGTGACTTCATATTTTATGATTTATACATAAAACAAAACAATACTTTGTGATTTCTAGTGAAGAATTTGGGATTTCTTGTGCTTTAACTTATCATTGTAAGTTAATTATATTATTTTATATCATGATTCTTTCATCTATAATGATTATGCATAGCGAAATTCACAATTAGGATTGTGGGAACCATGAAGAACTAGCAACAACAACAACAACATACTATGTGCAGTCCCACAAGTAGGGGATGGGGAGGGGTAGAATGTGCATAGACCTTACCACTACCTCATAGAAGTAGAGAAGTTATTTCTTGGGAACCCTCGTCTTAAAAGCCAACAAACTGAATAAGCTTGATATGGAAAACAGGAAAGGAAAGGGAACAAAAAGAGCAACTAATAACTAAAAACACATGACAGTATGTAAATATGATAAAATTAATGCATACACGATAGATAATGACAACACATGACATAAAACACGACTATGCTACCCAACTTTGCTCCAAGGAACCATGAAAAGCTAACAAGATAAAATCGGATAATCCATAATTCTTGGAAAGTGATCATGTATGTATTAATTAATTCTCTTCGTTTTGATTGCTTTTAATGGTAGCCAACAATAGAACTCGCTTAGTTATTAGATCAAGGTAGTCATGAATTGGAAAAGAGATTTATTAACAGGATCCAATGAGATCCCTCTCATCTAATAAATCGAACTGGATCATAGGGAGATTGTAAATTGATTATTGTTGAAATATAACACTTTTGGTGCTTAAAACATGGAATTTGGTGTGTTCTCAATGCGATGTTAGTTGGTGTGTTCTCAATGCGATGTTAGTAGGTTTGATGTATTTTTGTGTTTGTTTTGCAGGATTACAGGGCTTGCACAATAATTGGGTAAAATGTGCAGAAGTTGCTAAAGTTGAAGGTCCACGAGACCCTTGACGGGCCATAGAGGATTCCACGAGCTGTAAGGAGGGTTTCGTGTGCAATTCCAATGAGAGGTATATTTCTGAAGTTAAGTCTACAAACATGCAAAAGAACCATAAAAGACTTTACGAGTTGTACACTTAGTGTCGTGCCCTAAGGATCATAAAGTGGGGAATATCCATAAGAAGAAACACCCTATGGGACGTAGAGGGGTGTCATAGAAAACAACCCAAGAATTGAAGAAGCAGTCCATGAAAGCTCAATTACGGGCCGTAAACTATTACGCTGCCCATAGAGACCCTCGTAGAGCCTACCGTCCTAGTTATCCTATTTAATTTTAGCTTTGTATTATAAACACTATAAATAGATTTTTTAGGTTATTTTTCATAGGGAACAAAAGGGAACAAAGAGGGAATAGAAGAGAATAAGGAGAGGAAATTGATGGAGCTTGAGAAACACCTGTAAAACATTATTTCATATTTAAATCTCAATCTTATGATTCTCATCAAAGAGTTTAGACTTCTTGTGCATAATTCTATTGTAAGTGCTCAATTATGTTATTCAAATTCATAAGTCTTGCATTTACACTGATTATGAGTAGCTAAATCCACAACTAGGGTTGTGGGAACTTGAAGAGCTAATAAGGTAAAATCAGATAATTCATAATTCTTGAAAAATATGCTTGCATATATTAATTAATTCTCTTCATATTAATGATTTCTAATGATGACCAACATTAGAACTCACCTAGTGTTACTGACTGGATTATAGTAGTAATGAATAGGAAAAGAGATTAATTAACAGGATTTGATTGATGTTTCTCATCTAATCAATCGAACTGGACCAAGGAGAAGTTGTACTGGAGCAATAGGTAAGGATTAGTAATGTCACAGTATGGGGATGGACCAAACAACATAGTGAAATTCACCTTTCCTGGGCCAAAGGGTTTGTTGAACTTAACTTACCGTTGCATGCTACACATTAGAAAAAAATTCGATTATCTAGTAGTATTGAGCTAGGGAATCATGGGGAATACAATACCTTAGATCCTTTTCATATTAATTTAACATTTGTCTTTGCTTAGAATTACTTTAAATAGTTATTACAAAAAAAAAACCCTTTTGGGGAGATAAGTTTGTTAATAAACCTGAATTGTAATTGAATTCTTCTAAGTCTACTATATTCCATGTGGGTTCAACCCTAACATTGGTTAGGTTATATATCTTGACAATAACCATATTAGCCTCAATAAGGAGGTGTAGCTTGGGCGACATCAATATTTTTGGCACTGTTGCCGGGGAACACTGCTAGACTTACCATCAAAATTTATCTATGGATGTTGTGGGACATCATGTTGTCCTATTATCTCGAACAAGCAATGCAGTGCTATGGCTATCAGAGCTCCCATAGAGTTCGATCACTAGTTTCACTGACTTATGGAAGAATTTTTTAGAGAGGTACTTCCCAAGATCAAATAAGCTCAAGTTGAAAGATCAAATCAACAACTTTGAGCAACTTCCTAGTGACTCGATCAATACAACATAGGAGCAATTCACAAAGTGGTTGACGAGTGTCCTAGAACATAAAATTATTGATAATTCCTTGGTGGAGATCTTCTACCATGCCCAAGATGAGAATAGTCAAGCCTACACTGATACCATCATAGGGGCATACTTTTAGATCAACCATTTGCAAGGATTGTTTAGAGGATCGAAAGGGTGGTCAAGACAAATCATACATGGAGGAAAAGAGATAGATCATCTACCAAAAACTCATAAGCTATCAGTACTAGTTTGAAGTAATATAAAATAAATGAGGAGATATTGCAAGAGCTTGCTTGGATTCATTCCAGTATGGAGAAGGTGATGAAGCAGAATAAAAAATGAGTTAGTACAGTGGTGCATCAGCCTTTATGAGCACCACAGTATGATGATCCCTATTATGAGGAGGACACTTGATTCAAAGCTGATCAGACAAGGGGTTTCCGGACCACCGCCCAAGGGTCTACTCAAGACTATTGGCATCAAGGTCAAGGAACCCAAGGTCAAAAATTTGATCAAGATGGTGCTTTCAGAAACAATCATAGAGGTTAGTGTGACATGAATCAAGGCCAAGAAAGAGATGCAGATTGGGGCCATAGAGATGGCTACAAAAATGTGGTCCTTCTATGCCACCACACCATTATGATTCCGAAGCTAGCCAATGCTAGAGTTCAGGAGATGTTTGATCGCCTGTTGAAAAAAGCTAAGGCCCAGGATGAGACTCTTAGGGGAATGAAATCTGACATCTCTAATATAAATCAGAAAATCAAATATCATTCTATTGCTATCGAACACCTTAAGCAACAGTTTTGTCAAGTGTCAACTCAACTCAACCAGTGTTAGAGAGGTACACCGCCTAGCAACACAGTTTAGAACCTAACATATGAGAGGTAGTGCAAGGTGGTTACTACCCATGGTGGCAAGAGTACAATTGATCCTCTTATGCCAGTAGATGAGGATGATGTTCTTGAGGAGATAGTAAAGGTCAAGGATGTGGATACTGGAGTTGATCGTGTCAAGGATGGGGTGAGTGATGACACAAAATCTCCACAGAAACTAAAGCCTATTCTTATGCCCCCTCCTCCCTTCCCTTAAAGAATCAAAAAGAAGGGGGAGGAGGGAATGTTCAAGCACTTTCTCTCCATACTAAAAAAACTCTCCATCAACAACCCTCTTATTTAAGAATTGGAGAAAATGCTAGGGTATGCAAAGTTCATGAATGACCTAGTTACAAAGAAGCACATAGGATCTCTCCTAAAATTTCCATGAGGCCCTTGCTCCAAAAGTAAGAAGATCCCAGTGCCTTTACAATACCCTACACTATTGGAGATATAGATTTCTCTAGATCATTGTCTGATCTCGCTGCCAGCATAAATCTAATGCCCCTTGTAGTCTTCAAGAAGCTAGGATAGGGTGCCCCAGCTTCAATGAGTATACAGTTGTTGAGGGTTGACCATACGGTGAAGAATCCTATAGGGATACATTATAATGTGCTTGTAAAAGTTAAGAAGTTCATATTCCCCACATAATTTGGGATCCTAGATCGTGAAGTGGATTTCGAAGTTCCAGTCCTCTTGGAAAGGCGACTCCTATCCACTAATCGAGCACTAGTGGATATGGAAGCTGGTCAACTCATGTTTAGTTTGAATAATGAAGAAGCTATCTTCAATATCTGCTAGTCAATGAAGAGGCCAGATGATCCAAAGAAGGAGGTTTGAGCACTTTGTAAATTTTGAGTAACCAAGTTTTCCAAGTCATGTCGCGATAGTAAATCGGGCACTACTTGTGAGGAAACCCATGATATTTTATGTAATAGTTGTAGTTGTGTTTTGTTTTTAGCTTTTGGACTTGTAGGTGGTTTAATTTTTTGCATTTTGGTTGTAATTTTAGACTTGGACTGGTTACTTATAGGGTAACAATGTATCCTATGTAAAATGTGTAGGTATATGATTGAGTCAGCCATCCTGGACTAAATAGGTATCAAGAAGTGTTTCTACAACTGGATCTACGGGCCGTATATCAATCTACGACCCATATACTAATTTATAGATTCTTCTAGTGAGCAAAAAGTTATGCAATCCAGTCCATGACTCGAAGAATGGTCCATTAAAGTCATTCCTCAAAACTAAGGTTTGGACCTTCTACAAAACCATGATTCATGGGTTGTAAAACTCTCTAGGATTGTAATCGATGTTCCGTAGAGTTTGGGCCCATTAGTTTTGATCGACCCAGTCAATATATAAATAATGGGGTCAAATTATTTTGACCTGGTTCTTACTAAAATTACAAGTCAACCCGGCGACCCCTATCTCTCATTCCGTCGACCACCACCGATCACCCTCCACACCACTTTTTGGCCAACTTTTTGGCGACCCTAGGGTTCCACCTCTCAAATTGCTCCTTCAGTTTCTACATCCTTGGTAATTCAATTTGGTATGTTCTCGGTTAAAACCCATTTATTTACCAAGAATTATATGATTAGGGTGAATTCAACTGATGGTTATGGAAGTTTGATGATTGAACCCGTGAATACCATTGTTGTGTTTGAGTACAAAAATTAGTTGACAAATTATGGCTATGTTAAGGCTAGAAATTGATGTGTTTGCCTCGTCTTTATGTTTGAATGATATGTTTGAAATCCACCTAGTCACCTACTGTTAAGTCGAATTGATTATGTGTTTGAAAATATGGTGTGTGATGGCATCTGCGTACGATTTGATGCTAATTCATTCAAATGGGGTTGGTAGGTTTCAGAAAGCATGTTAAATGATTTTTGATCGGGTATAAGTTGAAAATAGTATGAGGGGTGGTGGGTGTTTTGATATGAGTTATGTGGGAGTGTATTATGTTGTTTCGATGTTGAAAATATTGGTGAACATGTCGTATGGTGTTCTTATTGATGGACAGAGAAAGTCAAGTAAGAGGGTTTTCTGGTCTACAAGGGTCTTTTATAGCCCTTAGAAATTTCCATGATCCATAATTTCCCCTCTTATGAAATTCCAAAAATCTGAAATTTCTTAGAATCTATCAGATAAATTCTTTACCGAGTCGTAGAAGATTTTATGACTCATAGAAAGGTCTCATAGATCACTTCATGCAAAAGTTTATACAATGGAATCATCTATGACTCAGTCTACCATCTACCAGTCGTACTTGTTCTTGTAGATGCTATTCTAGTAAGAAAACATTGTGGATACTATTTCTATAAGAGCGTTCCATAGCTTGTAGTTTTTACTACAACCTATATAGGTGCTTCTAGACCTATCTGTAACTAAGTCTAATTTAATGTTGCATCCTATTTCCTAACCTATGGGGCTAACTATGTTATGTAAACATGTAAATTTCAGGTACTAAGGCCCCAAAGCACAAACATGAGGATATTTAAGCCATGCAGAGGAGGATCAAAGATGAGACCTAGGTTAGTTGATCAATTGAGAAACTCAGCATTTGACTTGACCCGAAGGCTGTTACACCACAGTAATAGGCTTTCACCAGACTTGGGAAGGCCCAGATATAGGCTATTATTGTTTGCATTCATCAGTCTGAAGAGCGAGACAACAACAACAACAGCTCCATTCAGATGACTCCATTTATTGACCTGTCAAATTCAAATTCAAGATTTAGCGATGATTTAGAGACAAAGTCCTTTGTTTCACCACCGCAAATGTCACCATCACCTCCAGATGCTATCACCAGTCATTGGTTCGTTGTGGACATGCAGGACATCTACATGGCGAGCATACAGAGTAATGGGCAAGGCAAACCATCTTACGCTATTTATGAGGAGCGTCAGGTCATTATTTTTGGATTAGACAGCATCCTCGGTCTCCAGGACACCACCAACAGATATGGGCTCTGTCGGCTGACCATAGCACCAGGGAGGTACAACACCGACCATGGTACAGAAGTTCTATGCATCATATGCAGCCACAGTTCTCGGTACTCTTCCCAAGGGGAAGAAGCCCCTAGCTTAGTCCAGATTAACACACACTAGAGTGAGGGACTGGCAAGTGGACATCTCAGAGACTAGCATCCACTGTATGCTATTCGGGCCCGAGTTCCTAGACCCAAGATCCACATTAGAGTACGACCGCAGATTAGGGTAGACCACAAAACTGGGTCTAATAAGAGACTAGAGTCATAGAGCCAACTTGATGAGATAGGTGGCAAAATTGATAGCTGAGCATGTCTTGGACCCTACTTGGATAGACACATCTTCGGAGTCTATTGTGAAGGTTTCTCTCAATTTTCCCTCCACATTTTGGTGGGCAGTTGTGAGGTCACTGATTCAACTAATGCTTGCAGCCAACACCTTGACACCATACTGTACAGTTCTAGTTGGCAGTATCTTCGCTGGCTATGAAATAGAATGGGCCAGAATCATTATAGATCAGATGCATAAGGAAGCCTTGAAGAGGCCTACCTCTATATCCTTTCCTTGCTTGATCTGTAGACTCTATGTAGAGTCAGGGGTTGAGAGTCTACATTAGTTAGACACACTGATTAATGTGTAGCGCACTTTAGATGCCAGCATGGTTAATGCTGAGGAGAACCTAGTGGGACTCCTGCGAGCACCGCACCAACTAGCTCTTATGCCCAAGATTTTCATGCCAAAGCCACCTACTAAGGTTCTACCCACCACTACTGTTGCAGCTACTATAGAGGATAGGTCCCCCCACACTAAGATAGATGTAGAGAGGGGATCCACTACTACTACTCCTGCAGCGCAGGCCACTCCTATATAGAATGCACCAGTTGGCATGGTTTTCATGTCTACAATGCCCATTCAAACTATGGTGCAGCGACTAACCCAACTGAGTCTTAGTTGACTCAGTTAGTTCAGCAAATCAGGCCTTGGATATTCCAGGCAATTGCAGAGTCCAAGGGACATATCCAGACATTCACAGTCGTTATTGTTCAGTACCTACTTTCAGTCGTGGATGCCAGCATTGATGCTTTTGAGTTACAGGTCCAGCAGATCCTGAGTACAGCATAACCAGCTAATATGTCTGCCCTACAAACGGAGATCCATAAGCTTCGGGCTAACATGATAGCAGCTTTTGCCGTATTGGTGGCATTCTCACAGACTGCCCCCCTGTGCTGGTGGTGGATTTATCTTCTCCTGAGAAGCCTTCATAGCCTTTCCATAGGAAGAGGGCTTGTATCGATGATGATCCAGGTACAATGACATTGCATGTGGGGTTGACAGAGCAGGAGTAGTTAGATCTTGTCATGAGTCAGTCGAGGCATAAGGAGAAGATGAGATAAGCTCAAGAGCTCGAGAGAGTAAGAGGTGCTGGACCCTATGGTCATGGTTCTAGTACTGAGGAGGCCATCACATATATTACGGGTGGCTAGACATAGCCGTACACTGGCACTTATGCATGCACGAATGTTCTTTTTACCTCAATATTTTGTTTGGCAATTTTTGTGTGTATTAGGGAAAATGCACCTCTTTTTCGATAGGGTGTGGATAGTTATAGGCCTTAGTAAAGTCTGATAGCCTTGTCCTATAACTAACTTAAATATTGAATACGATCGGTTTTCTCACCAGAGTTCTTTTTCCCATGGATATTTAATTTATGTTGAGATGGCATGTTTTAGATGTATAGTTAGTATTGGTAGCATATAGTACTAAGGTCTATGACATATATGTGTTTTTGTTCTTTTTGGGAAAAATGATACCCACCAAATTTTTGCTAGTTTGTCTAGATAGCAACTATGCATGTTTAAAATTGTATTGACAATGCTTATTCTGATAAGTAAGGATAAAATTGAGATGAAAAGCATGATATGAGAGTCCATGTTGGTAGTGTGATCAGTGCCATGTGCATGAGAGCTTGCTTTGCTAACTTCCTGTGTTGTGTTTTATTTCAGAACTTGCCCTATTAATCTGACATAGATTGTAGGTCAATTAGCTAGAAAAGGATCTTAGGTCGTTGTTCATAATAGTCCACTTAGCCTAAATAACTAACTAAATATGTGAAAAATCCCTTAATCCTAATGTTTTTGTTTTAAATGTACCTTTTCTTTGTAAAAACCTAGGTGACCTAGCCTTATAATATGTAAAATACTAAAATTACTCCTAGTCCTTCCTTGAACATTGTGCACATTGACTGAGGAAAAAAGCCTAAGTTAAGGGTGGCTAAAAAAAATATCCCTAGTTCCTAGGATGGATATTGTGCACCTCGACTCAGGCAAAAAGCATAAGTTGAGGGTGGCTGGCGTTAGGGTATAGACAAAATGCGGGGGAAAACTAGTGATACATGGAAAAGGAGGGAAAAAGTATGTGCTAGGTGTAATAAAAATGAGTGATGCCTTAGTAATGAATTAAAAATAAAAATGTTGTGAAATACAAAGGCAAAGGTTGAAAAATGAAAATAAAGCACCTAGAAAAGCTTGAAATAGGAGAAAAGGAGAATGAGATGGAAAGTAACAGTCTTTGTAGGGCAAAAGTAACAATATTTTAATGCCTTTTGTGAGAGTGAGTGATTTTGCATAGTCCCAAGATTAAACATGAAAACATCATTGTGAGTAAGATATGGGACATCTTTCTGTGAGAGAACTTGCATTGTACTATTAACATTAGACTAATTCAGTGATTGTGGCTTGTTAATGGTTACCTCGCTTTTCATAATTGTATTTTCAAATGGATTGATTTGTGTTAGTTTGCTGGATAGCTATCTGCTATATTTCAAAAGCAGTGTGGCTATTTGTTCTTACGTTTGATGTGATATATGCCATTAGATTGAGGTCTATGTGTTACTATGCTGCTTATGTAGATTGAGTCCATTGCTTGAGGACAAGCAACAATTTTAAGTTGAGAGTGTTTATATGCTGTCGAAATACAACACTTTTGATTCTTAAAACTTGGAATTTTTTATGTTCTCAATGCGATGTTAGTAGGTTTGATGCATTTTTTCGTTTGTTTTGCAGGATAACAAGGTTGGTACAATAATTGGGTAAAGTGTGTAGAAGTTGTTGAATTTGAAGATTCACGAGACCCTTTACAGACCAAATAGGATTCTACGAGCCACAAGGAGGGTTTTGTGTGCAATTTAACTGAGGGGTGCATTTCTAAAGTTAAGTCTATGAACATGCAAATGAGCGGTAGAAGACTTTATAAGCCTTAGACTTAGTGTTGTTCCCTTTAGATCAGAAAGTAGGGAATTGCTAAAAATCCATCAGACGTAACCCCTTACAGGCCATAGAACTTTATACGGCTTGTAGAGGGGTGTCATAGTGGACAACCCCAGAAGTGAAGTAGCAGTTTATGAAAGCCCAATTACGGGCTGCAAATTGTTACATGACCTGTAGAGATCCTCGTAGAGCTTGCCTACCCAATTATCCTATTTCATTTTGATTTTGTATTTCAAATACTATAAATAGGTTTTTTAGGTTATTTTTCATAACAAACAAAAGGGAACAAAGAGGGAACAAAAGAGAAAAATGAGAGGAACATGATAGAGCTTGAGAAACACCTGTAAAGCATTATTTCATCTTTCAATTTCAATTTTTGATTCTCATTGAAGAGTTTGGATTTCATGTGCTTAATCTTATTGTTGAAGTGATCAATTATGCTCTTCAAATTCATAAGTCTTGCATTTTTACTAATCATTAGTAGCTAAATCCACAACAAGGGTGTCACACCCAAAATCCCGTTAAGGTGGACTGACACCCATTGCCAATAACCAACCTATATCTATGTGTTTTTTTAAATATTATAAGGGATTTTTACATTCAACATGCCTTTAAGAAAGTAAACAGTAATAATAAGCCAAAAGGAAATGCATATGGCTAGGCCGTTGGGGCCACGGTGAATAGAGTACGAGATATGACCACACTTTAATTTACATAGTCTACAAAGCCTCTAAATAAGGAAAAGCATCTGAGAAGGGTCAGGACAAGCCCCGCCTTGACTAACTATACAATACAAAATATAAGCTCTCGACACAGAAAGCTCCAAAGCAACCGGGAGCTTGGCAACAACAGCTGGATATCCTGTAATCCTACTGGGGAGATCTACGAGAACCTGTACCTGCACCATGAAATGCAGGTCCCCCATAAGGGACTTCGATACAAGATAATGTACTGAATATGTAACTATGCACTGGTGTAGGATAAGAGACCACCCCTTAGTTATACTGTGGGATCATGTACTTTATGTTCTTTTTATTACTTCACTTTTACAGTATAATTTGTGCACAACATGTAATAAAAATGTCCAGGTGATCAATGGTAATCTATATCAGGATCATACCTGGCTAGGCTTTTCCTTTAACCTCTTGGGCTACCCTCCGTGATAGGATCGACCCTGGGAAGTGATTCTTCCACCCCTCGGGTTACCACCCATCAATAAGCAATATACTTTATCTTTCAATTACTTTTGAGATAATTCTTTTGGTGGTCATACTATTTGAGTTGTAGGACTGTAGATACAACATATGACATGTAAATA
The DNA here is from genome assembly GCA_011800125.2 of Solanum clarkiae. Classification (NCBI taxonomy): domain Eukaryota; kingdom Viridiplantae; phylum Streptophyta; class Magnoliopsida; order Solanales; family Solanaceae; genus Solanum; species Solanum clarkiae. The sequence goes on from JAABOM020062109.1 coordinate 16,736, forward strand.
ATCACAAAAGACAATACCATAATGAAAGGAGTAGGTTACGCAAATAATGAAATGCATAGGAGGTAGAACAACACATGAATTTTATTTAGTAGAACAAACTCGTGTATCTTGGTATTGAAGTATGTATACAGATTTGAAGGTGACTATATATGAGGGCATATGAACATGTGAAAGAGTTGAGACATAGTTAATAGTTGTGTCAGAGTTGGTAAGTGCCTTTATGTGCCAAGGAGGGATCTATGTTTCATGCAAAATAATATGAAATCAAGTGGCCTTACATACCTCGCTGTACTACCTCGCTATTACCCCGAGATAACCTTCCCTTCTTCCAAATATTTCTCTATAACATAGTAGGTGGTAAAACTAGCATTAGCAACCAATAGATACATCTTTGCAGCCCAATCTCATTAAAAATAACAACATATGGGCAGCAAGCATATAATTATAAACCCGAGCGTATTCTTTCAACCTTTCCACCCCCAATAATATTTTCTAATACACATTCTCATATACATATCATGTGCAGCCTGTTTTAGTGCCATAACAGTCCTACAACAGTCCAAAAGGCACAACACATAACAATTCTACACAACATACAAATGGGTGGCATAACGTTACATCCCTTCACTACATTTTGACGTCGACAATTCCAAACCTGTTCCAACTTTAACCAAACAGTTCCCACCATATATACACATAAAAAAAATCCTAAAACAATTCAAAAATAGTCCTCAAAATAGGTAGAAGATGTGAGACCATAGTCCTTAATCGATTAGCCCACATGTTCCTATTGCGAGCACAGTTATGATATCACACAAGAACTCACTTTCGCGGACTGCAAAAATGGTGCAAAAGCCTTTATATATCATTTTAGAACAAATACTCATTAAGACCAATAGCCTCCCTTCATAATCAATCCAACTAAATAGAGAAAAGCTTCAAATAAACAAGAAAAATGTACAATAACGTCTGGAACACATGTTGTCCAACAATTTCAGCAAAGGTATAGTCAGCTTAGCCTCTTGTTTTACATATTAAAACCATACCAAACACATAACTAAACTTACTTACCTTTACCTTCAAGGTGTAGGGCTTCTCCAAGAACCCTAAAAGTCTCCTTGTGGCTACTTTTCTGGGTTAAGAAAGTGTGGAGAGAAAGCTTGTGAAAGCTGACTTAAGGTGCTACTTGTAAGCCTTTTTAAAGGATCCTTTGGTCGAATTTATTGTGTGGTTTAAGCCTCTTATTATCAAGGTGGTGCTGCAATAGTTTGGCCCTTTCACTTGGGCCTAATTGGGTTTCAAAGTTGATGAGCCTTGGCTGCCCATTTTTCTAATTCTTCTTCACTTAGTTTGGGCCCAACTTTTCAAGTGGGTTATGATATACTTTGTCCCTTTTACTATTAATCTTGGGCTATAGGTATTGTCAATTTATGATGATAAAACACGGGCTAAAGTTACACTCTTAACACGGACTTTAATCATTATCAGACTTGGACAAATTCGACGTCGGGCCTCGTCTCTGTTTAGCTAGCAAATTTAAGCTAAGCAAGTAGGTGACTCACATGGTAGCTTCCTAAGTCCTATAAGCACCTTACTTTTTCACCTCGTTCAATGTCGTGATCTACTCAATTTGACTTAAAACTTATTAACACTCGATCCTCTTCAGTGTTAGACATACATATCACCCTCTAATTTGAGATTCAAGCACTTTTAAAAATTGGCACTAATTTAACAAAGCAATATTATGTTTCATTTGCATAGTACTAGTATTTTAAGATGTGGGGTGTTACACAAGGTAAAATCTGATAATTCGTAATTCTTGAAAAGTGTGCATGCATGTAATAATTAATTCTCCTCGTATTGAATGCTTTTTAATGGTGGCCAGCATTAGAAGCCGCCTACTGTTACTGACTTAATCAAGGTAGTAATGAATAGGAAAAGATATTAATTAATAGGATTCAATTGATATTTCTCATCTAATCAACTGAACTGGGCCTAAGGGAGGTTGTTTAAGAATAATAGGTAAGAGGTAGTAATGTTACACTATGGGAAGGAACAAAGGATTTGGTAAACTTAAGTTACTGTTCTGCATGCTACACACTAGAAATGAATTCCTTTTTATATCAGTTTAACTTTTGTCTTTTCTTAGAATTACTTTTAATAGTTATTATAACCCCCTCCTCCTTGAGGAGATAAGTTGGTTAATCAACGTGAATTGCAATTGAATTCTTCTAAGTCTACCAAATTTCCTGTGGGTTCAACCCTAACCTTAGTTAGGTTATACATCTTAACAGTGACCGCTTTAGCCTAAAAAAGAAGGTGTAGGTTGGGCAACATGAAAAATAGGTAAGGGTTAGTAATGTCACACTTTGGGGATAGATCAAATCACGTAATAAAATTTTCCTCTCACCTGGATCAAAGGGTTTGGTAAACTTAACTTACCGTTCTACACACTACACACTTGAAAAGACTATGATTATCTGGTAATATCAAGTTAGGGGAATCATAGGAAACACAATACCCTAGTTACTTCTCTCACTGGTTTCTCTACACTTGCTCTAGTTTAGGTTTACTTTCTTACAATTACAAATCCCTCGCCCCCTTTCAGGAGATAGGTAGATTAATTCACTCAACTTGCTTGCAATTACACTGAGACTACCATATTCCCTATGGTATTCAACCCTAACATTGGTTAGATTATATATCTTGAAAATGACTACTTAAACCTTCAAGAAGAAGGTGTAGCTTGAGTGACATCAAGATTTTAATGCCGTGGTCGGGGAATATGGCTTAGAATGGCTTAATTTGAGAAATTCGTGAATTAATCCTTATTTCCCTCATTTTACATTTTTGTAATGTTCTTGTTTTCTTTCAGCATGTAGGTGTCATGTATACACAACACTCATAGTTGAGGTAGACCTTTGACTTTGCTTGACCCTGAGATTCAGAAGATACTAAGAAGAATGGCCCAGAGCAACACTCTAAATAAGGCAGTGAATGCCACACTGAACCACAACAATAATAATAATATCCTATATCCACTTGAGGAAGTTAATTTACCACTACAGGATCTTCAAGTCGTGGCTCACACATGGAATCAATATCGACTTGATCCAATTGCGATGGATGTCACTGGAGCTATTATGTTACCTCCATTACCGAATGAAACAAAGTTCATCGTTTTAAGTAGGTTATCAAATGATGCAAAATCGCGCATTGTTCAAGGGCCTACCATCAGAGGATCCACATAACCATCTATACAATGTTGTCTTTGTCTGCAAGAGCATGATGGGAATTCAGAATCTATCGGTTGATGTCTTTGGGCTCTGTGTCTTCCTAACATTTAATATAATACTATGGTTATTCGAGCTCCCACAGAGTTCAATCACCAGTTTGGCAGAAATGCAGAAAGCCTTTTTGGTGTGGTTTTTTTCTGAGGTTAAAGAAGTTGAAGTTGAAGGACCAAGTCAACAATTTCGAGTAATTGCCTGGTGTTTCGATCAATACTACGTAGGAGAGACTCACAAAGTGCTTGAGGAGTGTCCCTGACCATAAAATTATGGATGATGCCTTGATTGAGATCTTCTATCAAGCTTAGGATGAAAACAGCCAAACTATTGCAGACACTATCATAGGAGGCTTGTTTTTAGATCGTCCATTTCTGATGATTGCTGAAAGTTTGGAGAAATATTTCAAGACAAATCGTGAATGGGGGATGAGAGATAAGTCAACAACTAAGAGCTCGTTCTTAGTCAGACTGGTTCAGCATAGGCAAAGATGAATGAGGATATGATGTAAGAGCTTATTTGGATTATTACCAATGTAGAGTTGTTAATGAAGTAGAGCTAAGAACGTGTGATGTAGTAGCTCATCTACCTTCGTGAGCACCTATGTACAAGGAGCCTTACTATGATGAGGACACTTGCTTCGTCACTAATTAGATGATGGGTTTTTGGATCAATGCCTAAAGGTCCAATTAGGACTATTAACGACAAAGTGAAGGAAAATAAGGTCGAAACCTTAATAGGGATGATGCTTTCAAATATTAAAATCGAAGAAGCTACTATGATAGGAACAAAGGCCAGGACAAAGATGTTGATTGGGGTATAGAGATGGTTACAGAAATGATCTGTACGTGACACCATATAATCGAGACTCTGGTGTTGGAACCTCTTGAATTGAGGAGATATTCAACTGACTATTGAACAAGGCCGATGTTGAGGATGAGACCTTAAAGGGGACGAAATCTGACATCTCTAGTATTAGTCAGAAAATTAAGTCTTATTCTATTACTATCAAGCAGCTAGAGCAACTATTCATCAGATGTTGACTTAAATAAACTAACGTCAAAAAGGTATATTTCCTAGCAACACAGTTCAGAACCTAAAGAATGAGGGACGGTGTGCAGTACTAACTACACGTGGTGGCAAATGGACCATTGACCCTTCGATGCCAGTTGACGATGATGATGTTCATGAGGAGATGGTTAAGAGCAAGGATGCAGAGACTGGAGATACTTATGCCAAGGATGGGGTGAGTGGATGCAGGAGTGATGCCACAGAAGTTAAAACCCATTCCTAGACCTCCCCTTCATTTCCCTAATAGACTCAAAAGGAAAGTGGAGGAAGGTATACTCTAGCACTTCATCTTCATGCTGAAGCAACTCTCCACCAACATCGATCTTATTAAGGTATTGTAGAAGACACCTAGGTATGCAATGTTCATGAAGGACTTGGTCAACAAGAAGCAGGCTGTGAGACAGGAGCTCTCTCAAGAGCATTAGCACTGCACTTCGATTGAAACAAGGTCCTTAGTGTAGAAGCAAGAAGATGCTAGAGCATTCACTATTCCCTTAACCATTGGAGATGTTGAGTTCACAAAGGCATTATGTGATCTAGGTACCCGCATTAATCTAATGCCTCTTGCTGTGTTAAAGAACCTAGGCTTGGGAGCCCCTATTCTTATAAACGTGCAGTTTTTGATGGTTGATAGTATGGTGAAGAAGCCTGTGGAGATATTATATGATGCCCTTATCGAAGTGGATAAATTCATATTCCCCACAGACTTTTGGATTCTTGATTGTGAGGTTAACTTCGATGCCACAATCATCTTGGGAAGAGCCATCTTAGCAACTGGATGAGCGCTGGTGGATATAAAGTTGGGCCAACTCAAGTTTAGATTGGGTAAGGGTGAGGTCATCTTTAATGTCTGCTAAGATACAAAGAAGATTGATAATTTGAAGGTAGTCTCTGTCATTGAGAATGTTAATGAGGTAAAACCGGAGGTACCATTGAAGAAAGATTTGGTGTGGACACTCTGACGTAGTGTTAATGAATTTTGAGAGTGACAGCATCCCACAGTATGGGGAAATAGTAAAGGCCCTGGGGATATCTTGGTTCACTATACAACAAGATAGACTTGAATTAGACTTGAAAAATAAGGAGTCACCACTACTAGACCATCCATTGAGGAGCCACCAAAGGCTCTTCCATCCCATCTAAGGTATGCCTTTTTGGTTGCTAACAATACTTTACCTATCATAGTTGTTGCAGATATAATGATGAATAGGTGAATGCATTGATTGCGCTGCTCAAGCAGTTTAAAAAGGCTATAGGATGGACAATTGCTTACATCATTGCCATCCCACCTAGGATGCGCAATCATAAAATATAACTAAGCAAGGATTATAAATCGATTATTGAACACCAAAGGCGTCCTATCCCATCTATGTAAGAGGTCGTGCACAAGGAAATCATCAAGTGGTTGGACGCATCTGTGATATATGCAATCACTGATAGTGAATGGGTGAGCCCGATCTAGTATGTTCCAAAGAACGGAAGTATCACTGTGGTCCCAAATCCTAGCAATGAGTGGATCTCCATGCTACCAGTCAATCTTAATGCATCAACTGAGAAAACTACAATCTTATGCCATTCATGGACCAAATACTAGACCACTTGGCAGAAAAGGGTCGATATTACTTTCTTGATAGTTACACAGGCTACAATTACATATCTATTACCTTCAAAAGGCCAAGAGAAATGATGTTTACATGTCCTTATGGTACCTTCGCATTTAAAAGGATGTCATGTCTATTGTGTAATATGCCAACAACATTCCAGAGATGCATGAAGTCCATCTTCTCAGACATTGTGGAAGACACTATCGAGTTGTTCATGGATTATTTTAGTGTGGTTGGTGACTTATTCGAAGACTACTTAAAGTATTTGCTTCCAGTGCTTCAAAGATGTGAAGAATGACACTGGTTCTAAATTGGGTAAACTAACATTTCATGGTGAAGGAAGGCATTATGTAGGGGCATAGAATCTTCATCAAAGGCATTAAGGTGGATAGAGCTAAAAAGAAGGTGATTAAGAAGCTTCTTCCACCTATCTCTCTCAAGACTGTGAGAAGTTTTCTATGCCATACAAGATTCGATAGGCTTTTTATAAAGGACATATCAAAGATTGCACACCCTTTGTGTAAACTACTAGAGAGGGATGCTAAGTTCATGTTTGATAATGCATGCCTGAAAATGTTCGAAGGGTTGAAATAGAAGTTAATATCAGCTCATATCATAGTTTCTCCTAATTAGTCAAAGCCATTGCTTATTACGTGTAATCCAAGCGGGATTATACTTCGTGTGCTTTTGGGACAGCGCAGAGAGAAAATCTTACATCCTATATATTATGCCAGAAAAGCCCTAAATGAAACATAGAAAAATTACATTGTCATGGAGTAGGAGTCACTTGTAGTGGTCTTTGCGTTTGAGAAATTCAATATTTGTCTTTTGGGAACCAAACTCATTGTACATATTGGCCATTCAGCACTGTGGTGCTTAATGGTGAAGAAGGATGAAAAACTGAGATTGATTTGATGGGTACTTCTTTTTCAAGAGTTTGACTTTTATGTGATTGACAAAAATTAGATTGAAAATCAGGTTGCAGACCACCTATTAAGATGAGAGGACAAGGCCATGGCATTAATGATGGGGTAGAGATTGATGATTTGTTCCCTGATAAGAGAGTTCTAGCAATATCTCATGATTTGACACTATGATTTGTAGACTATGCAAACTATTTGGTTAGTGATATTATGCCAACCAGACTTGACTACTCACCAGCATCATAGGTTTATGTATGATGTAAAGACGTTTTTCTGGGATTATCCGTATTTCTTTCACGTATATGCAGATGGAATTATTCATCGTTGTGTTCCTGAGATTGAAATGATCAATACTCTAGAGGTGTACCACTCATCCTTAGTGGGTGGGCATCATAGTGGAATTCAGACAGCACACAAGATCTTGCAGTGTTGCAACTATTGGCCAACACATCCACCAAGATGGCCATGACTATGACAAAGCTTGTGATAGATGCCAAAGAGAATGTGGTGTTTCCCATAAGCATAAGTTCCCTCTAAACCCAATTATGATGATTGAATTATTTCATGTGTGGAGGATAGATTTCATGGGCCCGTTTGTTAGCTCGCATAGGAACAAGTATATTCTAGTGGCTATGTACTATGTATCAAAATGGGTGGAGGTAGTGACACTTCCCAGCAATGAAGGCAAGAGTGTCACAGCATACCTGAAAGGAATTATCTTCTCAAGGGTTGGTACCCCTTGGATGATTATCAGCGATAAGGAAGTTCCCATTTCTGCAAAAGGTTGTTCAAGGCTCTACTTGAAAAGTATGGAGTAAAACATCATGTGGCAACACCCTACCATCCACAGACGAGTGGGTAAGTTGAGGTGTCCAATAGGGAGATTAAACAAATTTTTTGCAAAACTGTGAATGCAAACTGGACTGATAGGTTGTGCAAGCTTGATGATATAGTATAGGCATACCAGACTACATTCCATACTCCTATAGGTATGTCTTCTTACTAATTTGTCTTTGATAAAGCCTATCACTTACCGGTGGAAAATCAGCACAAGGTGATGTGAGCGCTTAAAAAGTTGAATTTAGATTTAATTAATGTGGTAAACTCAAGGCTGATCCAACTTAATGAGCTTGATGAGCTCCATTTGAAGGAATATGAGAGCTTAGTCCTGTATAAACAAAGAATGAAGTTGCAACATGATCGTCGTATTGAGAATCACTAGTTTGCACCAAGGGATTTGGTGTTGCTATACAATTCTAGATTGAAGTTATTCCCTAGGAAACTCAAGTACAGATGGTTGGGGCCTTTCAGAGTATCACACGTTTTCGATCATAGGGCTATTATGTCAGAAAAGAGAAATGGTGATATATTCAAGGTAAATGGCCAAAGAGTCAAACTATATCTTGGAAATGTTGAAGAAGTGAAGACAGAGGAACCATGGACACTTGGTGAAGTCTGAGTACCCAAGTTGTCTAAGTTGTGTGGTGACAATAACTCAGGCGCTGCTTGGAGGCAACCAAGGTGGAGATTGGCGCTTAGGCACCCAGGTAAGTTCTTTTAATCTTGTGCTTTCAGATTGTTATATTTTGTTGCATTGAGGACAATGCAGATATTTTTCAATAGGGTGTGGTTTGTTATAAACCTCGCTAAAGTCTGAGTAACTATGGCCTATAATTATCCCAAATTTTGAGTCTGAGGGGTTTTTTTGCCTGTGTTCTTTCCCTAAGGACATTTATTTCTTCTTGAACCAACACATTTAGGATGTGTAGGCAGTATTAGTAGCATGTAGTACTAAAGTCTATAGCATATGTTAGTTTTTTTTGAAAAATGATATCCATCAAATTTTTGTTAGGTTGTCTTCATAACAACCATATGATATTGATTATTGACAGTGTTTGTTATGATAAGTGAGGTTTAATTATGATGAGAAACATGATATGAGAGCTTATGTGGATTGTGTAATCACTGTCATGTGTGTGTGAGCTTTCTTTGTTTAATTCTTATATTGTGTGTAAATTCAAAACTTTCCCTGTTACTCTTACTTAGACTGTAGGTTAGTTGATTAGGAAAGGATTTTAAGCCATTATTCATATTAGTCCAGTAAGCCTAAATGACCAACAAAATATGTAATGTATCCATTGATCCCATTGTTTGAGCTTTACAAGTTCCCTTTTCTTTGTAAAAACCTAAGTAACCTGGCCTTATTAAATGTGAAATCTTGAATTTGGTCCTGATACTTCCTTGATGTTGTGCACCTTGACTGAGGCAACAAAGCTTAAATTAAGGGTGGTTACCAAAAGCGGCCCTGGTTCAAAGGTTGGATATTGTGCAACACAACTCAGGCCAAAAGCCTAAGTTGATGATGGCTAGTCAAAGGGTAATCACACTAAATGGGGTGGAAGCTAGTGATATATGAATAAGGGGAAAGAATGTTCTATATGTGTAAGAAAAATGAGTAGATACGTAAATAACGAGCTAAAAGGAAAAGGAATATGAAAATAGAAGACAATGAGCTCAAAATGAGTGTAAAGCAGCTAGAAAAGCTTGAAATCAGAGAAAGGGAGAATAAGTTGAAAAATAGCAGTATTGGTAGGGAAAAAGTGTAGAATAACACAGTATCAAGGAGAGTCATTAGTCACTCTGTGCCCAAAAAATCATACCAAAGCCCCCTGAGCCTACGTTACAAGATAAGAAAGTCTTATAGTGATCCTCGTCCTAGTAGTAGAAAGTTATAGTTATGAGTACATAGTCAAGCATAGAGTATTGAGCACATTGTTTGAATAACTTTTTTGAGTATGAGTGATTTTGCTTAGTCCCAAGCATCGAATCTAAAAATACTATCATGAGTGGGATATGAGACTTCTTTTTATAAGGGTACTTCTATTTCACTATTGATTCTAGGCTATTTAAGTGATTATTGATTATCTATGGTTACCTTTCTTGTCATGGTCATGCTATCATAAGTTCACCCAAGCTACACCTCCTTTTTGAAGGCTAAAGCGGTCATCATCAAGATTTATAATCTAACCAAGGTTAGGGTCAAACCCACAGAGAAAATGGTAGACTCAGAAGAATCTAAAGCAATTCGGGCAGATTAACCTACTTATCTCCCAAAAGGTGGGGGGTTGTAACAACTATGAAAAGTAATCCTAAACTTAAGCAAGTGTGAAATAAATATGAAGAGTAATGAATCATGCTGTACTCAAGATCAGCTGGACCCACAACTCAAAACATCAATGTGGGCATCCACGGCTGTAAGTCAATCCTTAATAGTAGCGACTGTGAATGCCTGCATCCATCCCTCGAACTCTTTAATCACTTGGTGGACCTAGGGCCTGATCTGCTAAAGTAACAAGTCTACTGGGACTTAGTGCGGGCCAGTCAGTGTGCCATAACCTTAATGCACTTCGCTGATACATAAACCATGATAGTAGGTGTTGTCTATGTAAGAATGGCCTATGGTGCAGAAATAGTAGTAGTGGGTCCCCTCCCTATATCTATCTTAGTCTGTGAGGGCCTCTCCTCGATAGTAGCAGCAGTGGTGGTAGGTGGAACCTCAGAAGGTGGCTCAGTTGTGAACATCTCGGGCATCTGAGATGGCTAGTATGGTGCTAGCCGAAGTGCCACCTGGTTATCTTGAGCCCTAATAAGGCTGGCATTCATAGTGCGGTGGACCTCATTCAGTGAGTCTAGTTGGTGTAGACTCTCCACCCCTGACTTTAGATAGAGTCTATAGAAAAAGGAATGAAAGGGGATGGAGGTGGACCTCTTGAAAGTCACCTCGTGGATTTGATCTGCGATGAGGCTGGCCCAATAAATGTCATAGCTAGCAAAGATGCTAGCAATAAGAACAACATAGTCCAGTGTCAAGGTTCTATTTGCAAGCGTCGACCGGATCTATGACATCACAACGGCCTACCAAAATTTGGTAGGAAAGCTAAGGAAGGCCTTCACAATAGGCTTTAATGAGGTGGCTATCCATACAGGTATCCAAGCCCTACTCTGTTATCTGTGTTGCAACCCATCTCATCAAGTCAGCTCTGGACTCTCATCAGACCATTGTCTGTGGTTCTCCCTAACAGACGATCGTACTCTACTATATATCTAGGGGCTGGGTACTTAGGCTTGAATAGCATACAGTGGATGGTAGTCTCTGAAATCTCCACTTGTCGGCCCCTCCATCTAGTGTGTGTCAACCTGGCCCGAGTGAGGGACCTCTTCCCCTTGGGAAGAGTGCTGAGTATTGAGGTAGCGGAAGATTCATAGAACTCCTGAACAATGGTCAGAGATTACTTCCCTAATGCTTTTGTCAACCCTAGAGCTCGTATCTGCTGATGACACCAGGGAAACTGTCTAGTCGAGAGGATATGATCTGGGAATCATCAAAAATGGAGCGGGCTAGATTGCCCTACTTATTCCTCTTTACACCCTCTGTGTAGATATCCCATATGTCCCCAACACACCGCCAACTAGTGAGAGCTTTTGGAGGTGGTGGTGATGTCTGAGGTTGTACGACAGAGGGCTCAATGTCCAACTCATCAGTAGATCCTACTCTGAATCGAACTCCTCCTTGGATGGAGTCACCTGAATGGAGCTACTATTGTTGTCGCCTCCCTCGTCAGACTGGAGAGTGCGAACAATAATACCTTCGGTCTGGGCCTACCCAAGTCTGGTTGTAGCCTATGTCTATGGTCTAGCCACCTATAGGTTTAGTCAAACGCTTATCTCCTCAACTGAGTTACTAGCCTCAGAGGCATCGTACTCCCCCGAGGTCTCATCCTTGAGCCTCCTTTGCATGCTCATCACGTCTCAACTTTAGAGCCATAGTACCTAAGAGATACACATTTAACAAACATGGTAAGCCTCCGATGTAAAGAAATAAAAAGCAGGATTAAATCAGACTTGGTCACAGAAGGGACTACGAAGGCACTTCTATGGGCCGTAGTGAAAACTACCAGCCATAGAAGGCTCTCGTAGAAATAATGTCCACAATTTTTGCTTATCAGAATGGCATCTACAATACTAGGTATGACTTGTAGAAAAATCTACGAGTCATAGACTAAGTCGTACATGTGTTCCAGTGTTTAAACTTTTGCAAGCAGCAGTCTATAAGACCTGTCTACGAGTCATAAGATATTCTATGACTCATAGAAGGTCTCGTCTAATAGATTCTCAGAAACTTCAGGTTTCGGTATTTTCATACGAGGGGCAATTACCACCCATGGAAATTTCCACGAGCTATAAAAGAATCACTTTGATTAGAAAACCCAGTGACCTGAGTTTCTAAGTCTATCAATATGGACCCTATACAACACTATCAACAGCATTTTGATTATTAAAGCAACACTCACACACCCCACATGACTTATATCAAACACACCACATGCAAATCCTATCATACACCCCATATAATATCATTTCACATGTTTTCCCAAACAAACCGGTGTATTCGAATGAATTAGCATAAGATTATACACACATGTCATCACACATCAAATTTTCATGCACATTGTCAATTGAACTCAAATAGTATATGACTACATCGATTTCAAACACATCATTCAAACACAAATATAAGGCCTTTTACTCCATTTCCCAACATTTACACATATTCACACATTGGCACTGATTTTCTTTAATTCAATATTTTTTAAACACAACAATGCCACACATGGGTTCATTCATCGAATTACCATGCCCTTGAAGTAATTTCAACCTAGTCATATATTTTTTGGTAAATAAAAGGGTTTTTAAGATAGAAAAATTACCAAATTCAATGACTAAGATGAAGAAATTGAAAGAGGAATCGAAGAGGGGGATCCCTAGGGTTGTCAGAAAGGTGTTCAAAAACTATGGGTTGGTTGGTCGCCGGTGGTCGGAGGAACAAGGGAATGGGTGGCCGGGTTTGACTGGTAATTTTGGGAAAGAATGGTGTCAAAATAATTTGAGCCCATTATTTATGTATTAACAGGTTCGGCCAAAGCTGATGGGCCTAGACTCTACGAAACATTGATTACTGGTCGTAGAGGATTTTATGGCCTATAAATCATGATCTTATAGAATGTACAAACCTTAGTATTGAGGATTGGGTTTCACAGACCAGTCCATTAGTCATGGAACTGGGTATGACTCGTAGAGTTGGTCAACTAAACCCTAACAGTTATTTAACAATCAAAAAACTTACTTGGGGTCTACGAGCCCCATTCACGGCCCATAGTATTGTCTACAGACCATAATGTTGGCTCGTGGACGGGAGTTCGTAACTTTTGCTTACTATAAGGGTTCTACTTGAATGTGTACGGGTCATAGATTGACATATGACCCTAGAACTAGTTGTAGAAGCACTTCTTGATGCCTTTTCGACCAAGGATAGCTGACTCAGTCTTGTACCTGCACATTTTTCATAGAACACACTGTTACCCTATATGCAACCAGGCCAATGTCCAAAATTAAAACCCAAATGCAAAAAATTAAACTACCTAAAAGTGAAAAGCTACAAACAACTATTATATCAAATATCATGGTTTGCCTCCCAATTAGCGCCTGATTTATTATTGTAGCCGGACTTGGACAACTTGGTTACTCACACTTCACCAAGTGCCCAAACGTCCTTCTTCGGGTCGTCTGGCCTCTTCTTTGACTGACAGACATTTATGACGACTTCTTCATTGTTCAATCTAAACCTGAGTTTGTTAGCTTCCATATCCACTAGTGCTCGACCAGTGGATAGGAAGGGCCTTCCAAAGATGATTGGAACTTCAATGTCTACCACACAATCTAGGATCACAAAGTTTGCGGGGAATATGAATTCCTCAAATTTGATGAGTACATCTCGAGTATCCTCATAGTCTTCTTCATCATGCGGTCAGCCATTAACAACTACATGCTCGTCGAAGTAGGGGATCCTAGTCCTAGCTTCTTGAATTTTGCATAGGGAATTAGATATATGTTGGCACCAAGATCATACAATGGCTTTGCGAACTCCACATATCTAATGGTGTAGGGTATGGCGAAAGCACTGGGATTTTCACACTTTTGCACCAAGGGCCTTGTGCCAATTGCATCATAATGTTGAACATCTATGGAGAACTCTTGACTCACAGTGTGCTTCTTTGGAACAAGGTCCTCCATAAACTTTGCATAACCTGGCATCTTCTCCAATGCCTCAATTAGAGAGAGGTTGATGGAGAGTTGTTTCAGCATGCAGAGAAAGTGTTTGAACTTGCCCTCCTCCTCCTTTATTTTTATTCTTTAAGAGAAGGGAGGAGGAGGTCTAGGAATGGACCTCACCTTCTGTGGTACCTCTACAGCATCACTCACCCCATCCTTGACATGATCTTCTCTGATATCCACATCCTTGATCTCAACTGCTACCTCTTAAATATCGTTAGCATCTATTGGTGTGGGAGAATCAATGGTAGTTTTGCCACCATGAGAAGATTATTTGGTTTCTGAACTGTGTTGCTAGGAAGTGTAGCTCTCTAACACTTGTTGAGTTGAGTTGGAACTTGACCAAACTGTTGCTCAAGTTGTTTGATAGAGATAGAATGAGACTAGATTTTCTAATTTTTTTCTAGAGATGTTAGATTTTATGCCCCTCAAGGTATCATCCTGTGTATCAACTTTCTTCAATAAGTGGTGAAACATCTCCTCAACTATGGAACTGCTAGTGCCGGTATCTTGATTTTCTGGTGGCACATAAGGACCATTTCTGTAGCCATCTCTACGACCCTAATTTGTATCTCTGTCTTGTCTCCGATTCCTCTCATCGTAACATACATCGTTGTCTTTTCCATGATCTTGGTGCTAATAGTCTCGATTGGACCCTTGGGCCTTGGTCTAGAAACCCCTGATCTAATCATGCAATGAAGCAAGTGTCCTCTTCATAGTAGGGATCCTCGTATATAGGTACTCGTGGAAGCTGATGAACAACTGCATTAACTCATTCCTGATTCTATTTCATCATCACCTCCATGCCTGTATAAGTTCAGGCGAACTCTTGCATAATCTCCTCATCTATTTTACCTTTCTGCAAACCAATATGAACAGCGCACGAACTTTTGGTAAATGACATGTCTCTTTGCCCACATGCACGATTTGTCTCAACCACCCTTTCCATCCTCTCAGCAATCCTTGCAAATGGTTGATCTACGAACATGCTTCCCATGATGGTCTCAGCACATGCTTGACTATTCTTGTCTAGGGCACCGTAGAAGATCTCCACCAAGTCGTTATCAACAATTCTGTGGTCAGGGAAACTTCTGAGGCACTTTGGGAATTTCTCCCATGTAGTACTAATCGAGTCACCCAGAAGTTGCTTAAAGTTGTTGCTTTCATCTTTCAACATGGGCTTCTTCAATCTCGATAAGTACATCTCTAAAAAGTCCTTCTGTAACTCAGCATAACTAGTGATTGAACTCTGCGGGAGCTTGGATAGCCATAGTGCTACATTTCCTATTACAGATGATGAGAATACACGAAGGCCCACAACATCCATAGACAGATTCTATGTTCCCATCACACTCTTGAAGGAAAACGCAATGTAGTGTAGATGACTATGCGGATCCTTTGATGGTAGGCCCATGAACAATCCATGGTTCTCTAGCATCTGAAGTAACCCAATCAAAACCACAAACTTTGTGTCAGCCGGTAGTGGCAATAACACAATAGCTCTAGTAATAGTCCTATTGTTTTGGAGTAATGTCCTCAAGAGGAGGTGGGTTGTCATTATTCACATTCTCATTGTCATTTTGATACAGTGCTACATTTGCTGCATTATTTGCATTATTTTGGGCCATCCTTGTTAGTCTTCTTGGGATCTCTAGGTCAAATAGAGTAAAGTGAATACCTTGACTTCGCATATTGGGCAAGCACTACACTTGTACCTTAAAATAAAATAAAAATAACAAAAAATGCAAAATGAGGGAAATAAGGATTAATTCCCAAACTTCTTGAATTAAAAAAGTCTAGCCATCGGCAACGGTGCCAAAATCTTGATGCCGCGCAAACTACAACTCCTTTTCGAGGCTAAAGTAATCATTGTCAATCTATATAACCTAACAAATATTAGGTTCGAAACCCACAGGGATTATGGTAGACATAAAAGAATTCAATGCAATTCGGGTTGATTAACCAACTTATCTCCCCAAAGAGGGTTTTGTAACAACTATAAAAAGTAATTCTAAATTAATACAAGCATTAAACCATTATAAAGAGTAACAAGGGTGTTGAGTTTTCCATGATTCCCTAACTCAGTATTACTAGATAATCGAATTCTTTTACAGTGTGTAGCATGCAGAACGATAAGTTACGTTCACAAAACCCTTTGTCCCAGGTGAGCGGCGAATGTCACTACATGATTTGGTCTATCCCTGTAGTGCAACACTAGTAACCCTTACATATTATTCCAATACAACCTCCCCTTGGATTAATTTGGTCGATTAGACGAGAAACATCAATCAAATCCTATTAATTAATCTTTTTTCATATTCATTACTACCTGGATCCAATTGGTAACACTAGGCGAAGTCTAATGTTTGCCACCATTAGAAAGCATTCAATATGAAGAGAATTAATTAATACATGTATGCATACTTTTCAAGAATTATGAATTACCCAGTTTTACCTTGTTAGTTCTTCATGGTTCCCACAACCATAGTTATGGATTTAGCTACTCATGCTCAGTGTAAATGCAAAACTTATGAATTTGAATAATATAATTAAGCACTTACACAAGAGAATTATCATAACAAATCCAAGCTCTTTAATAAGAATCACAAGATTAAAATCAAAAGGTGAAATAAAGTTTTACAAGTGTTTCTCTCCAACTATCTAATGTTCTATTCCATCCTTCTCTTCTTGCCCATGAAAAGTAACCAAAAATCCTTATTTATAGTGTCTAAAACACAAAATCAAAATGGAATAGGATAACAGGGTCGAAAGACTCTATAATAGCTTCTATGGGCCGTATAATGCGCTTTCGTGGATTGCTACTTCAAATCTAGGGCATACTTCTATGACTCCATTTTACGGCCTGTATAATGTTCTACGGCCTGTAGGAGGTCTGATCTGATGACTTTTCAGCAACTCCCCACTTTCTGATCCTCAGGGCATAACACCAAGTCTATAACTCGTAAAGTCTTTTACGGCTCCATCTGCATGTTCGTAGACTTAACTTCAGAAAACCCCCCTTCACTGGAATTATACACGAAACTATCTTTATAGCTTGTAAAAATGTCTATGACCTGTAAAGGGTCTCGTAGAACCTCTGCTTCAAAACATTCTGCACACGTTGCCCAAAACCTGTGCCAACCCTATAATCCTACAAAACAAACATAAAAACATATCAAATCTACTAACATCGCATTGAGAACACATAAAATTCCAAGTTTGAAGCATCAAAAGTGTTGTATTTTGACAGCACATCAACTGATACTGTTATATTTCACCTCATTCTCCCTTTCTCCTATTTCAAGCTTTTATAGGTGCCCTATTCTCATTTTTCAGCTTTTTACCTTTTATTGTCACATCATTTTTCTTTTTAGCTCATCAATTAGGCATCCCTTATTTTTCCTCCACCCAAAACTAATTTTTATCCATTTATTCATACACCACTAGTTTTGCCCCCTCATTTTGTGTTTTCCCAAATAACAACCACCTTCAACTTAGGCTTTTGGCCAGAGTCGAGGTACACAATGTCAAACCTAAGAACTAGGGCCACGTTTGGTAGCCATCCTCAACTTAGGCTTTTTGCCTCTGTCAAGGTGTACAATGTTCAAGGAAGGACTAGGGACGATTTAAGGATTTTACATCTAATAAGGCTAGGTCACTTAGGTCTTTTACAAAGAAAAGGTTACATGTAAGGCTCAACATTAGGATCAAGAGATATTTCACATACTTGGTTTGTTATTTAAGATAATTGTACTATTGTGAACAACTACCTAAGATCCTTTCCTAACCAACTAACCTACAGTCTAGTCAGAGTAACATGACAAATTCTTAATCAAAGTACAATATATGAATTTAGTAAAGAAATCTCACACACACATGGCACTGATTCGACTATCGACAAGGACTCTCAAATCATGCTTTATATTACCATTTATCCTCACTTATCAGAACAAGAAATATCAACAATCAAACATGCATGCTTGCTACCAAGACTGACTAAAACAAAATTGGTGGGTATCATATTTTGCGGAAAACACAATCACACTCTCTTGCTCTCGAGCCTACCTCAACTCTTCATCCCATCTCAGTCGCACACTGGCAAGCTCAATTCCATGATTTTCTGTTAACCCTGCCTACATCCTCACTAGGTCTGGATCATAATCAATGCAGGGCCTCTTCCCATGGAAGTCGGTGATAGCTCGTCAGGAGAAAAAAGTTCACCACCGACACTAGAGGCACAGTTTGTGGGAATGCCATAACTGCTACCAAAACTATTGTCATGTTAGCCCAGAGCTGCTGGATCTCTATCTAAAGGGCTGTCATATCTGCTGGCCATGTTGTGCTCAGGCTCTATTGCACAGAAATCTCAAACGTATCTATGCGAGCATCCACGAATTTGAGTCTATCTTAGATAGTAGAGATAATGAATGCTTGCATTTGTAACTCGGACTATGAAATGGCCTAGCGGACCTATGGAATAATCTGCTGAAGTAACTAAGTCAATTGGGACTCTGTGTGGGCCATTCTCTGCGGCATTGCCAGAATTGATGCCGCTAACACATAGACCATGTCACTAGGTTTTGTTGATGTAGGAATGGCCTGTGGGCCAGTAGTAGTAGTGGGCCCCTCTCCATAGTAGTCTCAGTCTGTGGAGGCCTCTCCTCTGTAATAAGAGTAGCAGTTGTGGTGGATGGAGTCTCAGGTGGTTGCTTCACCGCAAACATCTCTGGCATCTGAGTGGACTGGCGTGGTGCTCACTAGAGGGCCACCAGATTATCATCAGCCTTAATCAGGCTATCATCCAAATTCCTATTGACCTTTATCAGTAAGTACAAGTGATATAGCATATCCACCCCTAACTCTATACAAAGTTTGTAGGTCTAGTAAGGAAGGGGATGGAGGTAGACATCTTCATGACCGCCTTGTGAATCTGCTTTGCAATAAGGCCAACCCAATCAATCTCATAGCCAGCCATGATGCTGGTGACCAAAATATCACGGTCTGGCATTAAAGTATTATGTACAAGCATCGGCCGGATACGTGATGTCACAATATCCCACTAGAATTTGGCAGGAAAGCTAAGTGAGGCCTTCATGATGGGCTCTAGTGAAGTGGCTATCCATGCAGGGTCCGAGCCTTGCTCTACAATCTGTACAGTAACCCATCTCATCAAGCCAGCCTTGTACCTTTGGTCTCTCATTAGTGACTTATCCCTGGATCTGCCCCAACTTGTGGTCATACCCGATTGTCGGTTGGGGACTAGGAACTCAGGCATGTACAACATATGGCATATAGTCATCTCATAGATATCTACCTGCTAGCGGCTCACTCTAGTGTGTGTCAGTCTAGGTTGGCCGAGGGGCTTCTTCCCTTTGGGAAGAGTGATAAGAACTGTGGCGGCATAGGAGGTGTAGAACTCACGACCTGGTCGGGGAGTACTTCCTCGATGCTCTGCCTAGCCACTGGATCCCGTATCTCCTGATAGTGTCCTGGTTCACTCTCTAGTCCAAAAGTGATGATCTGGGGCTCCTCAGAAATAGAGAAAGCTAGTTCACCTCACTCATTCTGTTACATATCCTCTGTATATATGTCTCACATACCCTTAACACACCATTGTCTAGATAGAGCGTCTAGAGGTGACGATGATGTCTGACATGGTGTCGCAGACGACTTTGTCTTCGACTCATTGCCAAACTCTGACTCTCAATCTTCTCTGGATGAAGTCATATGGATGGAGCTACTATCTTGGTTGCCTCCCTCTTTAGACTAGGGAGATTGAATAACAATAGCCTGGGTTTGGGCCTTTCCAAGTCTAGCGGTAGCCCATGTCTATGGTTACTCAGAATTCGGGCCAGGCCGGAGACTTAGCTACTCAAGTGATCTACTAGTCTCGAAGGTGCCCTGATCATCCGATGTCTCATTTCTCAGCCTCCCCACATGGATCAGATCTCCGCACTTCTTGGCTTTGGGACCATAATACCTGAAACATACATATTTAGCAACCATGGTTAGCCCCACAGGTCAGGAATGAAAAGAAAAAATATTTTAGACTTTGTCAAAGATAGGTCCACGAAGGTACTTCTACAGGCCATAGTGAGAACTACGATTCGTAGAAGGCCCTTGTAGAAATAGAGTGCATAAGTTTTTGATACTGAAATTACATTTACAAGACCAAGTACAACTCATAGAAGAATCTACGAGTCATAGATTTAGTCGTAGATGTGTTCTGGTGTTTAAACCTTTATAGGCAGGGATTAACAAGACAAGTCTATGAGTTGTAGAATATTCTACGACTCGTAGAAGGTCTCTTCTGATTGGTTCTCAGACACTTCAAGTTTCTGGATTTTCCTATGAAAGGCAACTACGGCTCGTGGAAATTTCCACATGCCATAGAAGACCCACATAGAGTGAAAAATCCAAAATCCTGAGTTTCCAAGCCTATCAACACGGCTCCCAAGAGACAATTTTGATAATTATTGTAGCATTGAAGCAATACAAAATGCAACCTCACATGGTTTCAATCAAACACCCAACACACCACATGCAATTCTATCGAATCACATTTTACATGTTTTCCCAACCAAATGGACCCCTGTTTGAATTAATTAGCATCAAATTACATATATGCCATCACATACCAATTTTTCCAAGCACAAACTCAATTTAGTATAAATGTCATGTGACCACATGCTTTACATATGCATAGAGTTTTCTAGTTTTTAATCATATTCAAGTATTGGAAACATTATCAATCATGATTCAATTTTGAAGAATAAGAAATGGCAACCATTGGTTCGCACCGCTACTACTCCAGTTACCATACTCGATAATTAATTTCAACTTAATCATAACAGGTTAGGTACTTAAAAAAGGTTAGGTCCAAGAGCTTACTGAAATTGAGCGAAAAAGGTGCTAGAAATACAAGGAGCGGAGGAAGGGGAATCCTAGGGTTGCTAAAAGCTGCTGGAAATTTGGCCAAAAAAAGGGTGGTAGTCGGTCATCAGTGATCGAAAAAACAAGTGTACGAATGTCGGGTGTGTTTGTGTAATTTTGAGGAAGAATGAGGTCAAATTAATTTGAACCCTTCGATTTATAGGTTGACCAGGTCAGTAAAAAATTAATGGGTCCAGGCTCTATGAAACCCCAATTATGGTTCATAGAGGATTTTACAGCCTGTAGAACCTGATTTTGTGGAATACCCAAACCCCAATTTTGGGGATTGAGTTTCACGGACCAGTCTATGAGCTAAAAAATTTAATATGACTCATAGAGTTCGTCGTAGAAACCTCCACGATTAGCCAAAAATTGGAAAAACTTACCTGGGGTCCACAAGCCCCATTTACGACACGTAGTTCTATCTATGGGCCATAATTTGGGTCATGGACCGGAGTGCATAATGTTTGCTCATTGGAAGTGTTCTACGCAATAGTGTAACAGTCATAGTTTTACATACGACCCGTAGAACCAATCATAGAAACATTTCTTGATGCCTTTTCAGCCAATGATGGCTGACTTAGTCATGTAACTGCACATTCTTCTTAGTGCACACTATTAACCTATATGTAATAGTCTAATATCTACAAATTACAACCAAAACTTGAAAAATTAAACTACCTACAAGTCTTGGGTTGCCTCCCAAGTAGCGCCTGATTTATTGTCGCGGCATGACTTGGACAACTTTGGTACTCAGACTTCACCAAGCGTTCAGACATCCTTCTTCAGGTTGTCTGGCCTCTTCATTGACTGGAAAACGTTGAAGATAACTTCTTCTTTGTTCAATCAAAGCCTGAGTTGGCCAACTTCTATATCCACTAGTGTTACCAGTGGCTAGGAAGGGCCTTTACAAGATGATTAGGACTTGGAAGTTGATTTCACAATGTAGGATCATAAAGTCTATGGGGAATATGAATTTCTCAACTTTGATGAGTGCGTCATAAAGTATCCCTACAAGATTCGTCACCATGCAATTAGCCATCATACAGGGGCTCCCAATTCTAGCTTCTTGAAGACCACAAGGGGCATCAGATTTATGCTGGCACCAAGATTACACCATGACCATGCGAACTCCACATCTCTAATAGTGTAAGGTATAGTAAAAGCACCGGGATCTTCTCGCTTTTGCCCGAAGGATCTTGTAGCAATTTCACTACAATGTTGAAGCTCTTGAGAGAGCTCCTGCCTCATAGCCCACTTTTTAGTAACCAAGTCCTTCATAAACTGTGCATACCCCGGCATCTTCTTTAATACCTTAATGAAAGGAATGTTGATGGAGAATTGTTTCAGCATGGAGAGAAAGTGCTTGAACTTGCGCTCCTCCTCCTTCTTTTTTATTCTTTGAGGGATGGGGGAGGAGGTCTAGGAATGGGCTTTAGCTTCTGTGGCACATATGCATCATCACTTACCCCATCCTTAGCATGATCATCTCAGGTGTCACCATCTTTGACCTCAATTGTCTCCTCTCAATTATCATCATCATCAACCGGCATGGGAGGATCAATGGCACTCCTACCCCCCTGAATAGTGACCACTATACACTAGCTTTCATTCTTTGGGTTCTAAACTGTGTTGCTATGCAATGTACCTCTCTGACACTGGTTGAGTGAGTTGATACTTAACCAAACTATTACTCTAGCGGTTTGATAGCGATAAAATAAGACTCGATTTTCTAATTTATGCTAGAGATATCAGATTTCATCCCCCTCAAGGTCTCATCCTGTGTGTTAGCCTTCTCCAACAGTCTGTCAAACATCTCCTCAACTCTAGAACTACTAGCACTGGTATCACGATTGTGTTGTGTCACATAAGGACCATTTCTATAGTCATCTCTATGACCCCAATCAGCATATCTATCCTGGACCTCGTCCCCGTCGTAGAAAACTCTAGGATTGTCTTTAATTGTGCCATCTGTGTTAAAGTTATGACCTTTGTTCCCTTGACCTTGGTGCTGATAACCCTACTTGGACACCTGGGTGTCTTTTCGAAAACCACCCATCAGATCAACAACGAAGCAAGTGTCCTCCTCAAAATAAGACTCCTCATATATGGGTGCTCGCGAAGGTTGATGAACTGTATTAACTCGTTCTTGATTCTGCTTCATCATAACTGCTATGTTGGTATTAATTCGAACAAGCTCTCTCATTATCTCCTCATTTATTTTAGCTTACTTCAAATTAATATTGACAACACATGAGGTCTTTGTAGAGGACCTGTCTCTCGGCCCCCATGCACAATTCATCTTGACCACCTTTTCCATCTTCTCGGTTACCCTTACAAATGGTTGATCTAAAAACACGCCCCCATGATGGCATGAGCACATGCTTGGCTATTCTTGTCCAAGGAACAGTAGAAGATCTCCACTAAGGCATCATCAATAATTTTGTGGTCAGGGATACTTCTCAAACACTTTGTGAACTGCTCAATGTAGGGCTAATCGAGTCACAAGGAAGTTGCACAAGGTTGTTGATTTGATCGTTCAACTTGAGCATCAATCTCGGCAAGAAAACTCCCAAAAAAAGCCTTCTGCAACTCAACCCTACTAGTGGTCAAATTCTATAGGAGCTTGGATAGCCATAGTGTTGCACTATATGTTAGAGATAATGGGAAGACAGGAAGTCTAATAACATCCATAAATACATTCTGAGTTACCATTACACTCTTATAGACAAACACAACATTGTATTGATGACTATGTGGATCCTCTGATGGTAGACCCATGAACAACCCATGATTCTACAGCATCTGAAGCAACCCACTTGAAACCATGAACTATGTGTCATTCTATAGTGATGGTAAGAAAATGGCTCCAGTCACATCCCTAGCCATTGGATTCAACTTATATTGATTTTATTGTAAGCTTCGGCATTGAAGTCCTGTGGCTATGGATTAATGTCCTCTAGAGGAGGTGAGTTGTTGTAATTCTCATTCTCATTCTCATTCTAGTTCTTATTCAGAGCTGCATTAACCACATTGTTTGCATTATCTTAGTCCATCCTTCTTAATCCTCTCTGGATCTCTAGGACAAACAGAGTCAAGTGAATGCCTTGACTTCACATATTGGGCATACACTATACTTGTACCATGAAACAAAACAAAAACAACAAAAAGAAACATAAAATGAGGGAATAAGAATAAATTCCCTAACTACTCAAACTAAATAAGTCTAGCCGCATTCCACAACAATGATGCCAAAATCTTAATATCACCCAAGCTACACCTCCTTTTTGAAGGATAAAGCTGTCGTTGTCAAGATATATAACCTAACAAAGGTTAGGGACGAACCCACAGGGAATATGATAGACTTCAAAGAATTTAAAAAAATTGGAGTAGATTAACCTACTTATCTCCCCAAAATGGGGGAGGTTGTATCAACTATGAAAAGTAATCCTGAACTAAGACAAGTGTGAAATAGTATGAAGAGTAACTAGGATATTGCATTTCCCATGAATCTCTAATGTGGTTTTACTAGATAATCGAATTCTTTTCAATGTATAGTATGTAGAATGATAAGTTATGTTTACCAGATCATTTGATCTCGGCGAGAGGCATATTTTACTACGTGATTTGATCTATCCCCGCAGTGGGACATCACTAACTCTTATAGATTGTTCCAGTACAACCTCCCCTTGGCCCAGTTTGGTTGACTAGACGACAAACATCAATTTGATGTTGTTAATTAATCTCTTTTACTATTCATTACTATCTTAATTCAGTCAGAAACACTAGGAGAGTTCTAATATTGTCCACTACTAAAAAGAATTCAAACCAAAGAGAATTAATTAATACATGCATGCATATTTTTCAAGATTTACAAATATTCAGTTTTACCTTGTCAATTCTTCATGTTTCTCACAACCCTAGTTGTAGATTTAGCTACTCATGATCAGTGTAGATGTAAGAATCAAAAATTTAAATAACATAATCGAGCACTTATACACAAGAATTAAGAACAATAAATTGAAGCTCTTCACCAAGTACCATAATATTGAATTAAAAGGACAAAACACTATTTCACAAGTGTTTCTCTCAAGTTCTCTACTACTCTACTATTTTGTTACGTTTCTTTGGAAAAATAACTTACAAAACCTATTTATAGTCTTTAAAATACAAAATAAAAATGGATTAGGAGAATTAGGTCGGCAGGCTCTACGAGCTGTATAATGTTTTTCGGCCCGTAGTCAGGGCTTCATGGATTTCATCTTCAACTTTTAGGTTGACTTCCATAACAACCTTCTACAGCCCATATAAAGTTTATGACTCATAGGGGATTTCGTCTGATGACTTTTCAATAACTCTTCACTTTCTGATCATCAGGGCATGATATCAAGTCTACAACTCATCAAATGTTTTATGGCTCATCTGCATGTTTGTAGACCTAACTTCAAAAAATCACCCTTCACTGGAATTATGTATGAAACTAGATCTACAGCCCATGGAATTTTTCACGACCTATAGAAGGTCTCGTGAAACGTCAACTTCAGTAAATTCTGCACACTTAGCGCTAAATTTGTGCCAACCCTATAATCCTGTAAAACAAACATATAAACACATCAAATCTACTAAAATCACTTTGAGAACACATAAAATTACAAGTTTTTAATTCTCCAATGTGTTGTATTTTTACAGCATATCGAGTCACATGTATTAACCTACATTGCTTTGTTTGATGGCTTTGATATGCATTGATGAGTAGTGTGGGTACTTGTGTTTGATTAGGAGATAATGTATGCCATTAGATTGAGGTCTGTATATTACTGTACTACTTATATAGATTGAGTCTTATGCTTGGGGACAAGCAACAATTTTAGATTGAGGGTTTGATGTGCTGTCTAAATACAACACTTTTGATGCTTAAACCATGAAATTTTGTGTATTCTCAAAGCGATGTTAGTGGGTTGTGTTTTTATGTTTTTGTTTTTCAGGATTACAGAATTTGGCTTGATTTTGGGAAAAGTATTACAGATGCTGAATTCTTCAGGAAGTACGAAGACCTTTATGAGCCATAGATACTTCCATGAGTCGTAGAGTGGTTTGTGGTTGAGATCTAGTGAAGGGAATATTTTCTGTAGTTGTATCTATAGATTGTCAGAAAAGCCATGGAATAGTATACAAGTTGTGGATTTGATTTCGTGTCTTGAGGATTAGAATTTGAGGAGTTTGTGGAAAATTGTCAGACAAAATCCAATACGGGTCGTAAGTCTAAATACACCCTATAGAAATGTCTTATAGAAGTGATAGTATATTCTGAATAATGAAGACTACAAATCATAGATATGGGTCATAGAAGTTTGTACGACCGATAACCCCAATAAAAAAGCCTACCAGATCTAGTTTTCCTATTTTTTTTACTTGTATTTTACATATTATAAATAAGTTTATAGATAGAAAAGGACAATAAGATGCGTGAGATACATGATAAACAACTTTGTGACTTCATATTTCGTTATTCTTACATCTAAAACAATACTTTGTGATTTCTAGTGAAGAATTTGGGATCTCCTGTTCTTAAGTTTATCATTGTAAGTGCTTAATTATGTTATTCTATATCATAATTCTTTCATCTACAATGATTATACATAGCTAAATTCATAACTAGGTTAGTGGGAACCATGAAGAGCTAACAAGGTAAAATTGGGTAATCTGTAATTCTTTGAAAATGTGCATGCATGTATTAATTAATTCTCTTAGTTTTGATTGTTTTTTAATGGTAACCAAAATTAGAACTCACCTAGTTATTACTGAAGGTAGTCATGAATGGGAAAAGAGATTAATTAACAGGAGTGATGTGATCCCTCTCATCTAATCTACCGAACTAGATCAAGGGGATGTTGTACTGGAATTATAGGTAAGAGTTAAGAATATCACACTATGGAGATAGATCAAATGACGTAGTGAAATTTACCTTGTTCTTGAATAAATGGGTTTGATAAACTTAACTTACTGTTCTGCATGATACACACTAGAAAAGATTACGATTATCTGGTAATATGAACTTACGGAATCATAGGGAACACAATACCCTAGTTACTGCTCTCATTGGTTTCACCACACTTGCTCTAGTTTAGGTTTACTTTCTTGCAATTACAAACCCCCCCCTTTCGGGAGATAAGTAGGTTAATTCACTCAACTTGCTTGCAAATACACCAAGTCTACCATATTACCTGAGGTATTCGGCCCTAATCTTGGTTAGGTTATATATCTTGACAATGACCGCTTAAAACTTCACAAAGGAGTTGTAGCTTGTGCAACATCACTAGGACTACAACTATGTATGACTACTGACTAGGGCAGAAAAGGGACCAGGTTTTTATGAGAGATGTAGACCAAAAGGCCGTACCTATAAGATAGATACCCGACCATATTCAGAGCGAGGACAGGACCCTGACTAGATTTCTACATATGCGATGATCATGAAGGCATCACTCAGCTTTAGTAGTAAGTTTGGTAGGTTGTAGTTCGTTCGTTGCTATGGCCAACCCATGTTGGTAATACCTTGACCCTGGATGGTGCATATTTTGTTGCCAGTATCACTGCTGGCTAGGACTGGGAATAATTTGGTTCAAACCAAAAAACATCAACTGAACTAATTTTTTTTAATTTTGGTTTCAGTTATTTCGATCGGTTTCGATTTAAAGTTTTAAAATTTAGTTCGGTCTTCGATTTTAGAAATTTTATCTTTGGTTAAATCAAAAAACCTAAATTTAGTATTAATGTACTTAATGTACCACTTGACGTCCCTCCGACGCATCCGTTATGGTTATCTCATATCCGCCTTTTTCTTTTCGTATGATTTTGCTTACTATACCTGCTGCTGTAGCATTA
>JAABOM020062110.1:0-10494 GCA_011800125.2 Solanum clarkiae
TTTTAGTTCATGAAAGTATGGTTGTTTTAGCATATTTTGAGCTTCAAATCTTGGATTTAATGTTGGAATTGATGAGGGATTTTGATGTGAATGTCTTGGGGGTGTTTCAAGGTGTTGATTAAAGCTTTTACCACTGATTTACCTACATGATTTCATCTCTAAATTGCATGGTCTTTTACCCCCATTACACACCTGCTAAGTGTTTGACAAAATGTCAAGCTAGGTTTCTTGAGATATTGAAGGTCCAATGCATATCTTATAAGTTGAATAGTATTATGATGATTATATGATGATGAAATGATGATGGAATGATAATGAAAGAATGGTATACACATAATGTATAATGATGAGTAGTAAATGTAGGTATATGATGACTTTATGATGATGAAAGTATGTTGTACATGTGTTGAATTCATGAAAAATAGCTATGTTATTGCAAGTTGGTTGCCTTGTTGAGGGGGTACCAAGCCTCGACCACCTAGTTGAGAATGTGCCAAGCCTCAATCACCTTGTTGAGGGGGTGTCAAGCCTTGGATGCCTTGTTGAGAGGGTGCCAAATCTCAATCACCTTGATGAGGTGGTGTCAAGTCTCAGTTGCCTTGTTGAGGGGGTACCAATTCTCAACCACCTTATTGAGAGGATGCCAAGTCTCAATCACCTTGTCGAGGGGGTATCAAGCCTCGGATGCCTTGTTGAGGGGGTATCAAGCATCAATTACCGTTCATGGAATGGTGTACCTTGGAATTGGGGAGTAGTTCACTTGGTCTCTTATACACATATGATATCTTAGATAAGCATGATTTATCCTAGCATGTTTTACTTATGTATCGATCATACATGCCACATCGCTATACTATGCCTATTGTCTAATGTATGAATTTTGCTTATGAAGCATGTTTATTGTTGCATTGCATCCCACATACTTAGTACATTCAAACGTACTAACGCATACTCTTGCCTGTATGATATCAACATGTAGGGACCAGAGCTCCTATTGATTCTTCTTGTGTCTAGATGGATTGTTCAAGTTATCCTTGGTGAGTCCTCCATTCCGGGGACAAGTACTATTCTCTTACACTATGTATTAAGATTCTCTTAACATAATTGTATACTTATGACTATAAGGGTGAACCCAGTTGTATGTCTTGGCCCCTACCATTGTCTACGTAATAGAGGTGTTGTTGGACAAAGCTATGTATTTATGTTATGATTTGACTCTATTATCTCTTGACTCTATGTTATGAAAAGTTCTCCCTTTGTCCCTTTTGTCCTTAGTCCATCTTTCAAATGTCGTTTAATTGATTTTGTCACCAAGGATGTGTAATGATATGCTATGAGCTTACATGGGGTTCCTTCGGGTTCTTCATTAGCTGGTCATATCTAGGACCTAGGCTTGGGTAGTGACACCCGGATCCATCAAAATCAAAACCTTCAATTTACTTTCCTTTGCCTTCCTCCTTGAAGCGGCATGATAGACTAGAAGAGCCAAGAACATTTGTTAGAGAAAAAAGCCCTATCTCACTTCTAAAGAATGGCATATACGATGACGAAGGGAAATATTTCCTACAATGCCTCATAGCTTCCCATTCATAGTTATGGCATGCTTCACAACCATGAATAAGACTCTAATAGGCACGATATTTTGGATTCTGAGGACCATTAACAACCTAGTGCTCTAATACTATCTTTGTCACTACCTAAGCCTAGGGCTTAGAAGTGACCAGAGAATGGAGAACTCGAAGGGACCCCAAACAAGCTTCTTAGCTTATCAGACACACATTCTTGATCATGGAAGCAAGATAAAACAACAAGAGAGATATACACAAGGGGAACTAGGACTAAGGGAGAAAGAGAGAGTTTAGCACTTAAACAACATAGATGAGTCAAAGCTCAAGAATAATACATAAATTTTTCAACAACACCTCTAGACATAGAACTTAGCGGGGGCCAAGACAAGCAATTGGGCTCACCCTCATAGTCATAAGTATTCCAAAATATACAAGATGTAGTCTAAACATAAATGTGAAAAAGATAGATCTTGTCCCCAGACGTGAGGACTCACCAAAAGCTAACTTGAAAAATCCATCTAGCCACGTGGAGAATCGATAGGCACTCCGGTTCCTACATGGTAATATCATGTAGGCATAGAGTATGCGTTAGTACGTTTGAATGTACAAGTATGTAAGATGTAATTCAACAAGAGATAGGCAACATAGTCAAAATGCATAATGATAATCAATAGATAACATAATAACAATATGGCTTGTATGAATGATGGTTGAAGTAAAACATGCTTACAATCCAATCAACTTGCATAGACCAAAATACATAAGTGTGGGAAGAGACCTCAACTGACATAGTTATAAGACCAAGCGAACTACAACTTGGGATCCCGATGATTACACCTCACCGGTAAAGAGGTGGTCTACTTGTCAAGGTAAACCATACACCAGCTTATGGGGTCCTGCCTCATTTCAGAAAGGATTTATAAACATACTTCTCCTTATGGATACCCACCCCATTTCAGATGAAGCAACCCTCCTTACAGGGTCCCTCTTTATTTTGGGAAAGGATTTTAAGAGAAAGTGTACTAAATGGATCCACTAGTATAACAAGGGTACAACATCTTCCTATGGCAGCACATAGTTTTGGGACTTGGTTAGTCGCCTCTAGTCCACTCGGTGCTAAGTCTAATTCCACAGAATACATAAGATAATCATACTTTAATAAGTTGCAATAAATATAGAGAGATGGCACAAGTAGCTCAAAAACATCCTGGACCTCTAATGGTGTGCCCAACTTCCACATAAGATTAGTTCATCATCAAACATTATCCTTGCATCAACATCAACATTTAAGAGATCAGAAGAGGTGAAGTCTTTAAGAAAGGACTTAGCTTCATACTTGCATAATCATAGATAATTTCATGAATTGATAACATACTTGATAGCCCATATTTATCATGAAGTCACTTGACTTATAAAACATGTAAATAAGTTGAGAATTCGTGACTTGACATTTCATCGAACACTTGGTGGGCACATATGAGGACATGTTCAAATCATGCAAAATGCAAGAGTATAGATCATGAAATAGTGAAATCAATGCATCTTAAAATCATGTAAAGCATCCCACCAACATCATGGTAAAAACCCATCATGGGTAACGTGTAAATCATATCAAAACTTCACAATAGTTCATAGATCTTATAGCTTGAATCATGTGTAGTCACAATAGACAAAGATTACTTCATAATATAGGCTTAAAATAGATATTTATGAATAATCAACAATATTTGATAAAGCCCGAACATATTTCATGCTCATATTTCATAATAATAAATACCCATAAGAAATATAACTTGAAATGATGCAATTTTCATAAAAAGGAAGATTGGGCTTCATGGGTGAAAGGAACCCATAAATGAAATCAACATAGCGTAATCTTGGAGTTTCTTGAAGAAAACTTGAGGAGGGCTTGGGGCTTGACTTGGTCTTCTTGAATTCCAATAGAACTTCTTGAAATCTTTGAGAATAGATGGAGAATTTGGTGAAGATTAGAGAGGACTTTGAGAAGCTTTTGGTGAGTTTTTAGGGTTGAAAACGGTTGAAGAATGAGGAATTTTTGTATATATAGGTAACCAATTACCCTGGAGTAAAGAAAATAATTTTTTGGGAACTTTTGAGCTATTCCATGCCTGGTCCTGTCGCGGCCTTGGTCCGGACAACTATTGTTTTGCTAAGTTTCGCCAAAAAGTATTTTCTTGGCACGGAAGAAGTATACCTTGTAGGTACTCATTTTTCCATTCAATTTTCCCTCTAAAAAAGAATATGAAGTCAGATTTGTGAAATTTTGTATGGATTTTGTTATATTGAAAAAAAATGCATCATAGGGTCTTTTCAAGCTACGCGAAGTGGTGTTTAAATATCTTCAATTTGAAATATAAGAAAATTATGATTATGGGGCATCCCTAAGCAAATGTAGGGAATTTCACCCTTATTGGATATAGACTAAATATCCCTATCCATAGGTCATTTTTCAACAACAATCCAAGCCAAGCTACCTATAGACTTTCTACTCAAAGTATCTGCCACAACATTCGCTTTTACAGGATGATATAAGATAGTAAGATCATAATCTTTAAGTAGCTCCAACCATCATCATTGCCTCAGGTTCATATCTATTTGCTTAAATATGTATTGCAAACTCTTGTAATCAGTATAGACTTTACATGACTCACCATAAAGGTAGTGATGCCATATCTTGAGAGCAAATATAATGGTGGCCAACTCTAGGTCATGTGTCGGATATTTCTTCTGATGAATCTTTAGCTGTCGAGAAGCATATGCCACCACTTTACCCTTTTGCATTAAGGCACCACCTAATCTGACTCTAGACACATCACGATAAAAGGTGAAACCACCCTCTACCATGGATAAGGTCAAAATAGGAGTTGTAGTCAATGGAATCTTTAATTTCTAGAAACTCTCTTCACATTCATCTAACCACTGAAAAGTCATACCTTTTGAGTTAAACGTGTCAATGGAGCAGTTATCTTTGAGAAACCCTCCACAAACCATCTGTAATATCCTGCTAGCCCTAAGAAACTGCATATCTCCATAGAAGTATTATGTCAAGGCCAATCCCGAAAAACTTCTACCTTTCTTGGATCAACTTGAGTCCTATCCCATGACACCACGTGTCCTAAAAAGTAAACTGTGCTTAATCAAAACTCGTATTTTGAGAACTTAGCATAAATCTTTCGTTCTCTAAGTCTCTGTAATATATCTCTCAAATGATATTCATACTCAGCCTCATCTCGAGAGTAGAGCAAAATGTCATCAATGAATACAATCACAAAATGGTCTAAGTATGGCTTGAATACCCTGTTCATGAGGTCCATAAATGTTGCAGGTGCATTAGTCAATCCAAAAGACATCACCAATATCCAAAGTTCCCATGCCTGGTTCGAAAGTATATATTTGAGATATATTTGGTCTTTATTCTCAGCTGATGATAACCATAGCACTCCGCAATTGATCAAATAGATCATCAATATGAGGCAATATAGATTTTTATTCAACTGCCTGTAGTCGATACACATTCTCATCATGCCATCTTTCTTTTTCATAAATAACACTAGGGAACGCTACGATAATTCGTTAGGCCTGATGAACCCCTTATAAAATAGCTCTTGGAGTTGAACCTTCAATTCTCTCAACTCAGCTGGAGCCATACGGTATGGAGGTATAGAGATAGTTTGAGTCCTGGCACTAAATTAATGTTGAACTCAATTTCTCTCATCGGAGGTAGCAAAGGTAAGTCTTCTAGAAACACATCAACAAATCTTAGCATAACCTGAACACTACCGATAGTAACATCCTTCCCTCGAGATCATGGACAGTAGCAATAAAACCAAAGCACCCATGATTAATCATTCGACATGCCTTTATATATGATATTATCTTTCCCTATGTCAAAGGAGTCATACCTTTTCATACTAAAGATAGTTCTCCAGGGAAATTAAAATGTATCAGCTTCGCATACCAATCAACTAAAACATAACACGATGCTAACCAATCCATTTCCATAATTACATCAAAGTCAGGTAGTAGCTGATGTCGCCCAAGTTATACCTCTTTTTTCATAGATAAAATGATCATTGTAAAGATATAAAACCTAACCAAGGTTAGGGTCGAACCAAAGGGAATATGTAGACTCAAAACCAATTCACCAGTAAGCAATGCAAGTGGTTAACCAACTCAATTCCCTGAAGCGGCGAGGGGTTTGCAATAATCAATGAGAAAGTAAACTAAACTAACTATCACAAGAGACAATCAATAATAGAGAGCAACTAGGGTATCGTGTTCCCCATGATTCCCCAACTCAGTATCATCGGATAACCCAATTCTTGTCTAGAATATAGCATGCAGGCAATAATTTAAGTTCACCAAGCCCTTTAGACAAAGGTGAGAGGTGAATTTCACTATGTGAATTGGCCCTTCTCCATAATATGCAATACTAACCATTACCTATAGGTTCTAGCTAACCTCCCCTTGGCCCAATTTGGTTGATTTGATTAGAACACATCATACAATCATAATCATGATCTCAATTCACTCAATGCAACAAGGATCGCATCAAATGTTATAATTTAGGGTTTATCTATACTTAACAATGTATTTATGTATTCATTATAAAACTCCATTTTATTCAGGAGTATTTAGGAATGAAATATGTCTCACAAATTTCAAGATGAGCAATAAATTCAGCTTTAGAAAATTCACCCCCTCCATCACATTGAAAAATATTAATCCCCTTTGAGAATTGATTTTCTACCTTTTATTGAATCTTGACAAGCATTTTAGACTTCTAATATTTGTTATATTCAATTTTGAACCATAACCAGCAAACAATTTTATCAGGACTATCGACCGACTTCAAGGAAGTGAGGGAAACAAGTTGGTGAGCCAATTTTACTTCAAGTACGACAAGTCCACTTTGCACTTGAAATGGATTTGAGTTTGCCAGATTAATTGTAAGATTAGGCTCGAAAGTAGTGTCTTTCTTTAATGTATCAATCTTTCAGATTGACTCTATAGAGTCCCATACCTTCAAAAGAATAAAACAGAGGAAGGACAAATTCTGAAAAGATAGTAGGCGCTTTCTTTTGAATAATCAATTAGGTTATCATCCTGCACACTTTTTCTTTTGAATAATCAATTAGGTTATCATCCTGCACACTTGAATGTTGGACAGGTTACCTGAAGAATTTATCATATGGTGTTGTCCTTTTCCTTTGTGTCCTCAAAGTGTACTGCAGCTAGGACTTAAGGAAATTCATCAAATGCTTGATAAGAGACATTTTCATCAATAAAAACACTCAGTATGGTTAGACTTCCTTATCTTTCTAGGAGTTCCACCTTAAGCTATAGAACGTTTGACCAACAACTGGGCAAAATCCTCCAACACCTCGACTATCCGTTTAAGTTTGAAAAGTCATATTGTAATTTGATTGAGTATCTTTCATAATATCATAGTTGTGTATCATATTATGTAGAGTTAACTCATTTAATTTCGAAAACGAATGTTTATACAAAACCTAAACATCCCCATTTCTAGGGAAATTTGGTATAAAACATCTATTCTCTTTCAGCTACTTAACCTTAAGGGACAAAGAACTAAACATCTTATTCATATCATGCTTAACTAGCCTGAAATCTCCACTGGTCTTTGGGAAGCTAGAACCAACCCAATTAATTAAGTTAAGTTAAGAGTCAATTTTGTAGTTTAGCCAGGTAAATTTAACTTAAAATATATTTTTAGATATCACATCATGAATCAGACTATATAGCCTGAATGCAATCATCGGCCTCATAAGCAGCCTTGACTTTAGTACTATGAATTTTTTTTTCTATTCTCATCAACATTAAGAAAGTTGGAATCAGAAACAACCATTGACTTATAAGCTTATCGTTCTAAATCAATAGAAGAAGCAGACTGGTGACTTTTCCTACTCGCATAACATTTTGTAATCTGCACAATATTATGAACAATTTTATCCCTTCACAAATCTATTTTTCTATCTTTAGGAGAAGTTTATTTCTTTTTTTCCACTTCTTTTTCATTCTTAGATGAAGTTCGAGAAGTAGCTGATGTAACTGATATGCAGCCCTATGCAACAAGGCAGAAAAAGTCGTCTTTCTTTAGTGCTCCTATTGATTAAGAACTGGAAGCTAAGTCAATGACTGTTCCTGAATCTAACTTCCATAGATTTGACAATGATAGAATGGAAAAATGCTTTGATGGCAATCATGTCTGGGTTGCATATGACGTAGATGATTGCATGCCTCACCATTATTCTTTGATTCACAATGTGATATCTGCAAAGTCATTTAAAGAGAAATGCAACTAGTTCATCTCCAAAATAATTCTGAATTAAGCCCAACTAATTAGGTTGGTTCAGGCTTCCTCAAGACTGGTGGAGATTTCAGGATAGGAAAGCGTAATCCCAATAAGATGCTCAATTCTTTCTCCCACAAGGTCAATTGGGTGAAAGGGGCTAAAGGTGTCATCCAAATTTTCCATCAAAAGGGAAATGTTTGGGCTCTGTGTAGGCATTGGTCTCTTGAATGGAATGAGCTAACTCTGGTGGATACCATATAAAGCTAGAGCAATAGCTAACAAATTAACTTGCTGAAGCATAGAGAGGAACTTGACAACCTTACTATGCTCAATATATTGGAAGGAAGATGGGAAGTGCCCTGGATTTTCGCGAAGGAGGTTGAATTCGTAAACAAAAGGAGGGAAGGTTTCCCTATGTCATGCCTCAGGAGTATACCCTTGGCATGGCCTGAACTAGAAGAATCATTGCTATTTCGCCCAAGAAAACCACCTGGCCTCATCTCACATCATGCTCAACAGAAGAAGAATGCTCAAGAAAAGCTATCTTTTGAGATAAATAAGCCTCTATTAATAATAGTTTCCAATGAAGAAAAT
The DNA here is from genome assembly GCA_011800125.2 of Solanum clarkiae. Classification (NCBI taxonomy): domain Eukaryota; kingdom Viridiplantae; phylum Streptophyta; class Magnoliopsida; order Solanales; family Solanaceae; genus Solanum; species Solanum clarkiae. Next base: position 8,500 of record JAABOM020062110.1, read on the forward strand.
TTGAAAAATATATATCAATCAACTATCTTCACTCAATATCTATGAAACCTTTATCTAATATATGAGGTGCTAGGACAATTCTCGGGCTACCTCTAAAATGAAATACTTATAATACTCAATAAAAGAATGAAAAAGGCTCATTCGAATAACTGGGAAGGCTCTAAATCTTGAAACAGATTCTGGACTTCAACAATGCTCCCGTTGAAGGCCTCTTTTACTCGTATCTATATCATTAACGATGCAGACCCAAATGGACGTTAGTACATTGAATATACTGGCATAAAAAATAGCTATGGAAACAAGTCAGGCTCAAATATAAATCAACAAAATCAACTCAACAATCCATGACACAATTCAACAAAGGATGCAAGATTTGTATAAAAAATAAAATAATGATCCTAAAAGAAATTCTAGCATACAACTCAGCCAAATCAGTTATGCATAATCTAGGAGCTTCTCTAACTAACAACCATCACATATGAGTTGGTGATGATACAATGTTAGCACTGTCATTGCCATATTTATCCTATACTTGTGAAGGTAAGGGACGATCAAAGCAATTTGGATCCAAAATAATTGTCCATCTTTTTGGAACATAAGAGGCATAGCCCTATCTAATGCAGGAAACGTAGTTTATGGGTTTGAGTTAGTATTTACTCATACCTATATAAGTTCTCAATACTCCTCCTAGTGACTTAATATGCTCATATCAATCAACTAAGTCTCATTTCCACATTTACTCTAATCCAACTTCATCAACTCTATCAACAAATCAACCAACCGGTATAATCAATCGGCATGCTTTTGGGACTCATCAATAATTCAAGTCTCTAACTCAAATAGTAATTTAGACCCCAATCAACCATGCTCCTCACATAAAAACATGTGAAATGCTTATTATGTACATATACAAGTAATATATCCTCATGCTCAGGCATTCTCAAGTTACTCAACCTTTACATTCACAATCATGATCTCAATTTAGTAAGTGCAACAAGGATTGTGTAGAATGTTACAACTTAGGGTTCATCCATACTCAAAAATATACTTATGTTTTCATGCTGAAAGTCGATTTGCTCCAGGAGTATTTGGGACACGAAATATGTCTCACAAATTTCAAGATGAGTAATAAATTCAGCTTTAGAAAATTAACCATCTCCATCGTATTGAAAAACTTTAATCCTCTTTGAAAATTAGTTTTGCACCCTTTTATGAAACTTAACAAACACTTCAGATTTCTAATATATGTTATGTTTAGTTTTGAACCATTACCAACAACAATTTTATCAGGACCACTATAAGATTGAATGTTTGATAGGTCACCTATAGAATTTATCATATAGTGTTATCCTTATCCTTTGTGTTGTCTATTTTTACTGCAGCTAGGACTTCAGGAAGATTATCAAATGTTTGATAAGTAAAACTTTCATTAATAGAAACTCTCAAGTGTGATTGTCTCTCGAAATAATTTGACAGGGTGATTAGACTTCCTTACCTTTCTAGGAGTTCTACCTTAAGCATTTACACCATTTGACCAATAGCTGAACAAAATCCTCCATAAGCTCGGCTAAACGTTTTAGATTTACGAGCCATATTGTGATTTGCTTGAGTATCTTCAGTATATCATACTTGTGTTTAATATTATATAGAGTAGCTCATTCCATTCAGCAAAGGAAATAAAACCCAAACATCCGCCTTTCTGGGGAAAATTTGTAGAAAACATCAAGCCTCTTTCACCCACTTGACCTTGAGGGAGAAAGAATTAAATTTCATATTGATATAATGCTTGCCTATCCTGAAATCTCCATCAATTTTGGGGAAGCTATAACTAACCCAATTAATTAAGTCGAGTTTAGAGTTAATTTCGAAGTTTAGCCAAGTAAATTTAATTTCAAATGTCTTTTTAGATATCACATCGTGAACAACAACAACATACCCCAGTGCCTCAAAAGGCTCCCGCTCATTGCGGGGTGAGGGGGGGTCGGATGTACGCAG
>JAABOM020062111.1:0-10494 GCA_011800125.2 Solanum clarkiae
TTTCTTGTAGTGATTCTATTTCCTTGTGGATGTTTAATTTCCTGTTTAATCGGCATGTTTAGGTAGTGTAGACAATGTATAAATTCATAGTAGTGTTATCTGTTAGCATATACATGGTCTTTAAATGCTTTTTGAATGATTTGAAAAATTGGGTACCCTAAAAAATTTTGAGATTGTGATTTCTGTTGCATTCATGCATTTTGATTATCTTACAATGTTTGTTCTGATAATGTGAAGGTAAGATGAGGCTTGAAGCAAGACCTATGAGTTTATACTTGATTATGGGTGCAATGCCATGTGTGTTGCGAGCTTATTTTGCTACATTCATGCATCTTGTATTGATTCAGAACTTTCCTTTTTACTCTAAAATTGGTTTGGTAATATGGTTGATTTGGAAAGGATCTTAAGCCTTTGTTCTTTGAGTGAACCCACTTTTAGCCTAAATGACCTACCAAATGAGTAAGTGAATGCCTTGTTCCAAATTTTTCAACTTCTCATGTACTCATTCTTTCATGACACGTTACTAGCTTAAGCTTGTTTGATGAAATACCTTGATATTAACCCTGGTCTATTCTTGAACAAGTGAACCTTAATTGAGGCTATAAGCCTAAGTTGAGGGTGGCTACAAATTGTGGCCCTGGTTTGGGGAATAGATATTGTGTACTTCACCTCAGGCTAAAAGTCTAAGTTGAGGGTGGCCCTTATTGTGGTAAAGTAATAATAATGAGGTGCTAAGTTGGGAAATAAAGAAAGAAATGAAAAATCATGAGCCGAGTGAAGAACAAGAAAAGAAAAGTGCCTTGAGTTGAGAGAAAGTAGCAGAATTGAGTTCAGAGATAAGGCACAACTGAAAATAGAAAGAAAGAACTCGAGAAAAGTTTGAAATAGGAGAATAACGGTGGATTTAATGAAAAGAGTTGGGTTATGAAAGCAAATGTGTTGGTAACATGGTTCAAGGATAGCTTTTAGTCGCCACTTGCCTAAAATGTCGTAACAAAGCCCCCTAAACCTTTGCTATAAGCCCTTAAGTCCTAAAGTGATCCAAATCCACTTTGTCACCAAGCCAGAAGATGAGTATAGAGCCAAGCCTATGGTGTTAGTCATTGTGAATGAATTTCAATTGCAAGAGTGAGAATGCTTCCTCAGTCCCTGAATTCTTAATGCTTCTTGAGTGAGTAAGAGAGACTTCTTTTCTATGAGGGCATTTGCACTACTTGATTAGCATATGGCTATACTAGTGATTGTGGATGCTTGATGCTCAGCTTATCATAGTTGGGTTGCCAATTTCATCATCATGTTTTTGCCATTCTTAGTAGCTTTGCAATCTGGTTTTGAAAATGATAGTTGGGTACCTGGATTAGAGTGAATTATGTATATGCCATTGGTAGAGCTGCTATGTATTTCCCATTGTCTGCGTAGGTTGAGTCTTCACTTGAGAACAAGCAACAATTCTAAGTTGAGGGTGTTGATGTGCTGTTAAAATAAATCACATTTGACGCCTAAAAAAAGGGATTTTTTGAGTTCTTAATGTGACTTTTTATTGTTTTTATATGTTTTTGTACTGTTCTTGCAAAAAAGTTAGGTTGACATGATTTTGGAGGAAAATTGCAGATTTTGCTGAAGCATAGGACATATAAGTTCACCTACGAGTCATAGCATAAGTTACGAGTTGTAGGGTGTTATTGTAGCAAGAAATAGATACCAAAAGTTAGAAGTCTTCTAGGTGGAGGCCAACCCTGCGAGCCCATCCTAGGAGTTGTAAGTCTCGCTATGACTTGTATAGGTGTACTCATAGCTTAAAAAAGAGAGCCCCAAACTTCAGATCAATAACTAAAGGCCTAGACTATGAGAGTTGCATATGAGTCATTGCCCAAGCTACGACTCATTCGATTTAGTCATACCATTTGAGTCCAGCATGCCAAGAACGTGATACAAGACCTCGATTACGACTGTAGGTCACCCTGCAAGTCGTACCTGTGAGGCGTACCAGCTACCAGCTGTCTTTTCTGTGGAATTTTTAGGGTTATTTTGTAAACACTATAAATACTTTAAGTTAGGATTTGGGGAGGGGAAGAATGCAAAAATTCAGAATAGAAAATCATCTTTGAATCTACTCTCAAGAATATTTTAGGGTTTTAGCTTAGTTTATCATTATCTCTTGGAAAACCCACTTTTGGGGATTGCAAATCTTGCCTTGTACTCATTGTTAATCTATCAAGCTTTTGGTTTGTAATTGATGTTGTCTTTAATCTTCGTTGCTTTGGGTAAAATTCTCAATCATGTCTTATATTTGCATTTTTATTGGTTTTGCCTTAGCCAAGCACCCACAGCTTGGGGTTTTGGGAACCATGGGTTGTTGACTTGAGATGACCTAGGTTTATTGCATTTCTACGATTGGGTTTATGCATGTATTGTCTATTTCCCTTCATTATAATTGTTGTTTGGTGGTGGCCAACACTAAACCCCACCTATTATCACTATCCTGACCAAGGTAGTGACGAATAGGAAAAGGGAAGTAGATGAAAGGATTCTATTGATGTGCTCTCGTCTAATAAACTAAACCTGACCAAGAGGAGGTTGACTGAGACAATAGGTAATGATTAGTTAGCACACGATGGTGGCTGACCAAGCGCCATGGTGAAATTCGACCTTCACCTTTACAAGAGGGCTGGAAGAATTTAAGTTATTGTCTTGCATGCGAATCTCCGATTGTGGTCATATTACCTAAGGTCATTGAGTTAACGAACCATGGGGAGCAAAATTCCTAAGTTGACCCTGAAATTGAGTGTTTTCTCGTATCATAGTGTTGTGTTTATTTTTGTTTTCGTTCTTCAATGAAAAAATCCCCCCATTTAGTGACTCTAGTTATAGATACTTCAAATGATTGATAGTGAATTCTTGTAGTCAAACCCTGTATTCCCTGTGGATTCGACCCTAACCTCAGTTAGGTTAATTCCTAATAGAGAGCGCTTTCTTATTGGAGCGTGAACATCAATCTTTAGTACATTTGACTGTACAAAATATGTAGGATGCAATGCAATAAGACATAAACCAATGTAGTCAAAATGCATAGAAATAGGCAATAGATAAGTATAATCTCAATGTGGCATGCTTGATCAATGCTTGAAGTAAAACATGTTTATAAATCATTGAACTTGCATGGAACATGATATATATGTGGGAAGAGACCTCAATCAACAAAGAATTAGAACATGCGAGCTACAACTTGGAATCCCAATGATTACCCCTCATCAGAAAGAGGTGGTCTACTTGTCAAGGTAAACCATACTTCACCTTAGGGGAGCCTATCCCATTTCAGAGAAGTAACCACCTTACGGGAACCTGTCCCATTTCTGGGTGGATTTCATGATGAAGTGCACTAAATGGATCCACTAGTATAGCAAGGGTAATAATCATAATCCTATGTTGGCACATAGTTTGAGGAAAGGAGTATGGACCCTTGAAGATAGTCTGCGCCGACATCCATTCCATCGGTGCTAAGTCTAATCCCACTGAATACTTGAAATAATCACAACTTTAATAACTTGTAATAAACATAGAAGCATGACATGAGTAGCTCTTAAACATACTTGACCTCTAATGGTGAGCCTAACTTAAAACATGAGAATAAATCATAATCATACATGAACCCTTGCTTTAACATAAATGGCTCACAAGTTAGGCTTAACTTGATACTTGTAACATCATAGATACTTTTCATAAATTCAATACATACTTGAAAGCCCTTAATCATCATATGTCACTTGACTTATAAATTATGAATTGGATCATCAATAACTTGAGAATTCTTAACTTGACACTTTATCTAACACTTGGTGGGTGTAAAATGCTTGTTCAAAATCATACAATTAAAGAGTGTAATAATATGAGAAAACTCAATGCAAATCAACCCACCAACATATAGTAAAACGCTAATATGTGATACCTTAAAATCCATCATCAAATCTCATAATAGATCATAGTTTCATAGCTCAAAACATGCATAGTCTTAATAGACAAAACTCATTTATAGTACAAGCTTGAAATAGATATTACTATATAATAAATCGACATTTCATAAAATCCCAACATAATTTATACTTGTAATCCATAATATAAGATACCTATAGATAATACAACTAGGAAACATGCAATTTTTCATAAAAATTGAGATTGGGCTCCATGGGTGAGAGGACCCAATGAATGAAACCCACATACCTTAAACTTGGATTTTCTTGCTGTAGATTTGAAGGAGACTTGAAGCTTGAATGGAGTTCTTGAGATCCAAAATTGAGCTTGAGACACTTGGATTTGGATGAGAATCTTGATAAAATGGTTGAGAGGCTTTAGAGAGGGTTTTTGAGTGATATGGAGTTAAAAAGTGGCTAAGTATAGGTGTTTTCATACATAAGTAGGCATGGGTCCATGAACCTAATGCCCTTAGGCTAAAATAGAAATTAAGGTAAAACTAACACAGCTCCGCAATGGGTCCGCGTCGTGGAGCCATCATGCACGACCACTGGTTTCAAAAAAGTTGCAAAAATCATTTTTCTCTATGGGTCTATAAAATCCGGGTTATATCCACTTCCCACTAAATTTTGCCCCTTGATAAAGAATAGAAAGTTAGATTTTTGATATCACGCATGGAGTTTGAGATATATGAAAATTACGATTATAGAAATTTTCGAAGCACATTTTTGGGGTGTTTCAGATACCTTCCCACAAACTCAAGATTAGAGACAAAGTTAGTCGATATTTCATGATTTGGGAGGTTTTCTCACACTCATCCACCCATACAAACTTTGCTTTTTTGAGTCAACTTTTTCAATGGCGACAAAATAGTAAAGAACCCTTCAACAAACCTCCTATCATATCTAGATAGACCGAAAAAGTTCCTAATGTCTAAAGTAGTCAATGGCCTAGGTCAATTCTTCAATGCCTCAGTCTTCTTAGGATCAATCTCAGTTCTTTCACTGAACACCACATGCCCAAGAAACGCCACTTCTTCCAACCTAAACTCAATCTTGCTAAACTTGGAAAACAAGTCCCTCAAGGTTTGAAGCACAATTCTCAAGTGTGTCATGTGATCTTCCCTACTCTAAGAATACACCAAAAGATCATATATGAAGACAACCAAAAATGCATCAAGGCAAGGATTAAGCACCCTATTCATTAGGTCTATAAATATAGTTGGTGCATTAGTAAAGCCAAACGACGTCACCATAAATTGAAAATGACCATACCTTGTTTGAAAAGCTGTCTTGGAAATATCATACTCCCTTAACCTTAGATGATGATACACGGATTAAAGATCAATCTTGGAGAAGTTTCTATCCATTTGCAATGGTCAAACAAGTCATCTATCCTAGGAAGTGGATACTTGTTCTTTATAGTCACCTTGTTCAATTGTCAGTAGTCTATAGACATCCAAAGTGATGCATTTTTCTTCCTCACAAAAAACTCCTGAGGACCCCATAGAGACCTACTTTGGCTAATAAAATCCTTCTCCAATAAATCCTTATTGTTCCTTTGACTCCATTGACTCTATTGAGGTCATTAAGTAAGGAGGAATAGAGATAGGATAGGTATCAGGAAGACGATTAACGCCGAAATCTATTTTTCTATTGGGAGGAACACTAGGAAAATCTTTAGGAAAGGCATCAGGGAACTCATTGACAATGGGAACTGACTCAATAGATGGAACCTCAGAAGTGACATCTCTAACCCTCATGAGGTGATAGACACACCCCTTAGAAACTATCTTATGAGATTTAAGATATGAAATAAATCAATCATTACACACCAAGTTACTACTGATGTTGCCCAAATTATACCCCCTTTTTGAAGGTATAATTGGCATTGTAAAAATACATAACCTAACCATGGTTAGGGTCAAATCTACAAAGATTAAGGTCTAGACCTAGAATAATTACAGGAAAGTCGAATGAGTTAACTTACTTATCTCCCGAAAGGGGGAGGGGGTTTATGATTGCTAGAAAATAAACCTAAACTAGAAGAAAGTGTTGTGGAATCAGTGGGACAAGTAACTATGGTATTATATTCCTATAAATTCCTAACTCGGCATCACCAAATAATCATTGTCTTCTCTAGTGTGTAGCATGCAGAATGCTAAGTTAAGTTTATCAAATCCTTTGATCTAGGCGAGAGGTGAATTTCACTACGTGATTTTATCTATCCTCGCAGTGTGATATTACTAACTCGTACCTTTTATTCCCGTACAACCTCCCCTTGATCTAGTTCAGTTTATTAGACAAAAGGGATCACATCGAATCCTGTTAATTAATCTCTTTTCTTAGTCATTACAACCTTGATCCAGTTAGTAAGAATTAGGTGAGTTCTAACATTGGCCACCATTAAAAAGAATTCATAACGAACAGAAGTAATTATTACATACATGCACACTTTCCAAGAATTATGAATTATCTGATATTACTTTGTTAGTTCTTCATAGTTCCCACAACTCTAGTTTTGGGTTTAGCTATGCATAATCATTGCAGATGAAAGAATCATGTCATGGAATAGCATAATGGACACTTACAATGATGAAATTAAGAACAAAAAATCCAACATTTTCCACAAGAAATCACAATGTAATGTTTTCAATGTAAAAATCACAAATCATAAAGTCCCAAAAGTGTTTTTCAGTTCCCACGTGCATCTCTCTATCAAAAAGACCTAAAAAACCTTATTTATAATAATCAAAATACAAGTCTAAAATAGAATAGAAAAACTGGATTCGACAACTTCTACGGACTGGGTTACGGGTCGTATAAAGATCCACGACCTGTACCGGGCTATGTGCTCTGCATTTTCCAAAAACTAACTTGCAATCTATGAGAACTTCCTACTGGCCATGTTCAAACTTAGGCTGCATAGGGTTTCATCTGACAGCTCCTCAGAAACTCTTCCAACTCTAATCATCCAGGCACGAAATCAATCCACGACTTATGAAAACTTCTACACCTCGTTTGATTATTTGTAGATACAACTTCTAAAATTAGGCTTTTCACTTGATCTCACCTGCAAAACCTCCCTACTGCTCGTGTAAGTAACCACGACCCACAGAATATTTCGTAAGACCTCAAAAACTTAACTTCTGCAGACTTTTGCCTAAAATCATGCCAAATCCTATAATCTTGAAAAACAAACATTAAAGCACATCAAACCTAGTAACATTGCTTTGAGAATACACAAAATTTGAAATTTTAAGAATAAAAATGTTGTATTTTGGTAGAACATCAACATCTGCAACTTAAAGTTGGTGCTTGTCCTCAAGCGACAGACTCAATCTATATAAGCAATATAACAACACATAGACCTCCATCTAATGGCATATATTATCTCTAAGCACATATACCATGCTAACTCATCAGTGCACATCGGATAGTCATCAAACAAACTAATGCATATGTGAGACAGTTTAACTATGATAAGCAAGGTAACTATAGATAAGCAACAATCACTTAATTAGCCTAAAATCAACAGTGTAACTCAAGTGCCCTTACAAAAAGAAGTTCCATGCCCCACTCATGATAATATTTTCAAATTTGATGGTTGGTACTAAACAAAATTATTGACACTTCTAACAGATATTAAAACATTATGCTCAATACCATATGCTTGTCCATTACTCACAACTATGACCTTTGAACTACTTAGACTAGGATCACTATAGAACTTTCTTGGCTAGTAACGTAGGCTCAAGAGAGTTGGTATGAAATTTTAGGAAAATAGTGACTAATGGCCCTCCTTGACACTGCATTATTCTATACTTTTTCCCTACCAACACTGTTATTTTCCACTCACCCTTCCCTTCTCCTATTTCAAACCTTTTTGGGTGCCTTACTCACATTTTTAAGCTCATTGCCTATTATTTTCACATTCTTTTTCTTTTTAGCTCATTATTTAGGAATCTATCATTTTTCTTGCACCTATAGCACATTTCACCCCTTTTTCATATATCACTACCTTCACCCAATTTAATGTGGCTTCCCTTACACCAACCACTCTCAACTTAGGATTTTGGCCTAAGTTAAGGTGCACAATTTCTAATTTATGAACCAGGGCCACTTATGATAGCCACCCTCAACTTGGGCTTCTTGTCTCAGTCAAGGTGCACAATATTTAAGGAAGGACCAGGGCCAAATTCAGGATTTCACATTCAATAAAGCTCGGTCACTTAGGCGTTTACAAAGAAAAGGGTATATGTAAAGCTCAAATATTAGGGTCAGGGGATATATCAAGCATTTGGTTGATCATTTAGGCTAAGTGCGCTAATATGAACAATGGCCTATGATCGTTTCCTAACCAAATAACCTATAGTCTTAGTCAGAGTAATGGAGCAAGTTCTAAATTGAAATACAGTAAAAGAATTAAGCAAAGAAGCTCACACACACTTGGCACTAATTACAGTATCAACATAAACTCTCAGATCATGTTTTTCATCAAAGTTAAACCTTACTTATCAAAACAAGAACTATCAGCCATTGATTTTACATGGTTCTTATCAAAACTACCTAACAAAAAAAATTTGATGGGTATCATTTTTATTCACAAAACTAACATATGCCTTAGACTTTAGTACAATCTGCTACTAATACCACTTACACATCCTAAATGTGCAGGTTCAACAAAAAAATAAATGTTCTTAGTGAAAGAACACAGGAAAGAAAACCCCTCGGACTCAAAATTTGGGATAGTCATAGGTCATGGTTACTCAGACTTGACCGAGGCCTATAACTACCCAAACCCCATAGAAAAGAGGTTGCATTGTTAACTAAATAAAAACATAGGGGTGAAAAAATAAAGAACATACCTGGTCCCCTTAGCACTTGTCTCCGGCTGTGTTTGACCACTCTCAGCTTACTTGGTGGTCTACTCAGTAGTGGCACCAGGTTTGGAGGGTCCTGCACCCCTCTTTATTTGTAGCCTACGTATTGTCGGGCCTCCTCATCAACTATGGAGCGAAGTCCCGCAACCTCGAACTACTCCATCTCTATCAAGTCTACCTCTCGCCTTGTAACATCTAAGCCATCACTCTCTAGGCGAGGTCTCTTCCTAAAGGTGTGAGTGCTGTCTCCTCGGGGCTGAATAGATCAACAACCACCTCACTAGTATCAGATGAAGGAAGGACAAGCGGTGCTGATACTGCTGCCCTTATCTCCAAATGGAGCTACTGGATCTCTACTTGAATGGTTGTCAAGTTAGCGGGCTGGGCTGAACAGAGGCTCTGCTCTATGCACCTCTCAAATGCATCAATGCAGCTATGTACCGGTGTAAGCCTCTATATAAGTGCACCCGCAAAGTATGACTCTACTCAAGCCTCAACCTCTGAAATGGCCTGGCGAACCGAAGGCTTAATATGGTACAACAACTAAGTCAACTTGGTCTCAATGTGTGCCTGTCTCTACGCCAGGGCTTGGATAGATGCCGTTGACATGTATACCATGCCAGCTGGTGAAGGATGTGTGGGAACGACCTCTAGTGTAAGAGTAGCAGTAGTAGTAGTCCCCCTCTCTATCAGCCTTAGTCTATGAGCGCCCCTCAGTGGCAGGAGCAACAGTAGTGGAAGAAGACAAAGGCTCATACAGTGGTGTTGTGGTGAACATCTCTCGCATGTGGACTGGAGGCTGTGGTGCTCATCGTAAGACCACCAGATTCACATCAGCCTTTATTAGGCTGTCGTCAAGTGTGCTCTAAACTTCTATCGTAATGTCCAGATTATAAAGAATCTCCACGCTGCCGCTATACATAGTTGACATATCAAACACGGGAAGGGAATAAAAGTAGACCTCTTCAGGGCTGCCTCATGAATCTGGTCTAATAATAAGCATGCCCAATCAATGTCATAGCTAGCCAAGATACTAGCAACCAATACTGCATGGTCTGGTGTCAACGTTTTATCTGAATGTTTTGGCCAAATATGCGATCTAACTACAACTCGAAAAAGTTTAATGATAAAGATGAGGGATGCCTTCACTATCGACATCGATGTTTTAGGAACCCACTCATGATCCTATATCTTCTCTATAATATGGTCGGCAACCTGTCTCATTAATATGACCTTTTGAGTCGGGTCTCTCATCAATAGTTTGTCCCTAGTTTGTGCAGTTTGTAATCATACTCAACTGTGGACCTGGGGGCCTAATAATCATGACCAAATAGAAAATTCCGAATGATAGTCTTAGATAAATCAATTGGAACTCCCCTTTCCATCTGAGTATCAGATGGGCTGAGAATGGTATCTCTACCCCTTAGGGGTGGACTCCATAATTGTGGCCATGTAGGGGGCATAGAACTCTCGGACCATCACTGAAGAGTACTTCCCAAATGGAAATGCCTACCACTGCAGGTTGTACGGGCTATGGTATCCCAGAGTCCAACGACACTATCAAGGCCAAAGGTGATGATCCGAGTATGACACATCATAAATCTATCCTCACATGTACCTATGTTTCAAGCCTCATTATTATA
>JAABOM020062112.1:0-10494 GCA_011800125.2 Solanum clarkiae
TGATTGTTGGAAAATCAGTTAGTGTTTGTCTGGGTGCCCGATCGGCACCAGTCACGGCCCTGGATTGGGTCGTGACACATATCATGCAAGATGTTCCCTAGAAACTCTCTCAAACACTAAGACTAATATTTCACTCAAAATTTAAGTGTCAAATCTCATTCCGGATCTAAGGATTTCATTCAAACTTTAAGTCTCCATTCAAATCTTCTTCAAGGAAATCTCCAAAATAAAGGATGTGGATTTCAATCATTGTTCCTTTCACCCATGGTGCTCAAGCTCCATTTTTATATAAATTACATGTTTCTAAGTTGATTTAGTTATGAGTATTACTTACTATGAATTTGACTATGAAATATGTTGGGGTTTCATAAAAGTGTGACTATTTAAGCATGTTTTAAACTATGAATCTTTGATCTATCTTGAGATCTGATGAAGGGTTTTGATGTATATTGCATGAGGGTATTACCAGGTGTTGGTTGGTGGTTTTACATCGAATTTATTTGCATGATTTCACTCTTGAATCGCATAGTTTTACACTAGCATTGTACACTCGCCAAGTGTTTGATAAAATATCTAGGTTATGCTTCTTGAGTTATTGAAGGCCTAATGCATGGTATATGAGTTAAGTGACTTTATAATAATGAAAGAGATGTGTATATGTATTAATTTCATGAATGGTATCTATAATGTTAGAAGTTGATCAATTGCCTCGTTCGGGGGGTAGCAGGCCCGAACTACCATATTGGGGGGGGGGTATATACCTCAATTGTCTCGCTCGAGGGGTTGTAGGCCTGAGCTACCATATTGGGGGGTATATACCTCAATCGCCTCACCAAGGAGGTGGTAGGCCTTGGTTTCTAGTGATGGTTTCTTCCTACACATGTAATATGTTATATGTAAGCATGTTTTACTACGAGCATCATTCATGCATGCCATATTGTTATATGCTCATTTATTACCTACTTATGCATTTCGAATATGTTACATATCTCTTGTTGCATTGCATCCTATATACTTAAAACATTCAAATGTACTAATGCCTATTTTATGTCTACATGATGTTACAATGTAGTAACCAGAGCTCCACTTGATCATCCTCCTCTATGTGGCTAGTACTACCTCTCAAAGCTTGTTGGTGAGTCCTCAACTCCAAGGACATACTTCTCTTGACTTACATTATGTATTGACTCTTTCTATATTGGAAACTTATAACTATGAGGGTGAGCCCAGAAAGTTGTCTTGGCCCACACTCAATTCTAAGTCTAGAGGTTTTGTTGGACAAGTAATGTAATTATGCTTGAGCTTTGACTCATCTATGTTTTTTAAGTATTAAACTCTTTCCCTTAGTCCCAATTTTCCTTATTTATGTTTTCTCTTATTATTTATCTTGCTTCCACGATCAAGGATATGTGTATCATGTGCATGATATGCTAAAAGGCTTGATTGGGGTTCCATTAGGTTCCCCATTCGCCCTGTCATGTCTAAGCCCTAGTTTGGGTCATGAAAAATTTGGTATCAGAGCACTAAGTTGTTAATGGTCCTCGGCGTACAACACACCACGTCGATTAGAGTTTTATCCATGGTTGTGAAGCCTGCAACAACTATGAGTATGAGGCTATGAGCCATTTTAGGAAATGTTTCACTTCTTCATGATCTATGTCGTGTAGTATAGTTAGGTCCTCTATGGCTTATTACTAATCCCTAATAGTTACATTTTACAATATGTCTCAGACAACTCAGGATGACGACATATCAAATGCTGAGGTTCGTAATGCTCTATGACTACTTGCCAAAGCGGTGACAATCCAACTCAATCAACAAGTGATTGCCCCCGAGACTTCAAATGGTAAGAGGAGGAGTAGTCACCAAGAGGTCCCGTTTTGGGGGTAAGTTCCAAATTCCCAAAGGTGGTGGTGGTGTGGTGCCTTATGCTAGGTGCCTAAGATGTGAGAGAGGCCATTATAGCCCATGCTTGAAGGGCACTAATGCTTGTTATGGTTGTGGGGAGATGGGTCATAAGGTAATAAATTGCCCTCTTAAATGAAATAAGAGTAAAGGAGGTGATGAGGGGTGGCAAAGCCTAGGTGTTAAAAGTGTGGGAAACGCCATGGTGGCTGATGTTTGAAGAGATCTAATTCTTGCTTTGGTTGTGAAGGATTTGGGAACAAAGTTAGTGGTTGTCCTCATGCTCAACCCAAAGGTAGAGGTGATGGTCCTCCAGGCCAAGGTACTAATGCGGGCCAAGGAGGGGAAGGACATCAAGGTGGTTCCCCACGACACACTAAATTTTATAATCTTCAAGGGGGGCAAGGAGGGGATGAGGCACCTGATGTTGCTACCAGTATGTTGTAATTTCCTTTGGCTTTGATGTGTATGCATTGATGGGTCCGGGTGCCACTATCTCTTTCATTATTCTTTCTTGTTGCTAGTGGGCTTCAAGTGTGTCCCGTGTGAACATTTAGAGTCTACCCGATTAGTAAGTCTTTTGTTGCTAGGGAGGTCAATAGGAAGTGTTCCGTGGTCATAATACATAGACCTTGTTTTGTGACAATGTTGAATTAGATATGGTGGGTTTTGATGTCATACTTGAGGTGGATTAGTTGCATGTATATTATGTCTCCATTTATTGTAGGACCTATAGAGTTAAATTCAAATTCCTTAATGAACTCATTCTTCAGTGGGGGAGTCATGATGTGGTGCTCAATGGTAGATTCATTTCTTGCATTTGATCTCATAAGTTGATGTCTAAGGGAAGTCTCTATCATCTTATGAGGGTTAAGGATGTTGAGTCCAAAGTCCTCCCTATAGAGTCGGTTTTGGTGGTTAATGGGTTCCTTGATATCTTTCCTAGTAAGCTTCTCGATTTACTTTTCATAGGAGAAAGATGGTTCCCTTAGAATGTGTATTGACTACTGGCAACTTATTAGGGTCACCATAAAGAATAAGTACCCACTCCCAAGGATTTATGATCTATTTGACCAACTTCAATCAGTTAGTCACTCTATAAGATTGATCTTTGATTCAGGTTTTGTCCCTAAGTGAGGATGAGGGTGGGTGATTTCCCTAAGTGTCCGACTAGACTAGGAGAGAGCGTTTTGAGTCATGGTGGAGTTGTTTGGTTGACTAATGCACCAGCTATTTCTATGGGTTTCATGAATAGGGTCTTTAAGC
Organism: Solanum clarkiae; assembly: GCA_011800125.2. Lineage (NCBI taxonomy): Eukaryota > Viridiplantae > Streptophyta > Magnoliopsida > Solanales > Solanaceae > Solanum > Solanum clarkiae. The sequence goes on from JAABOM020062112.1 coordinate 3,172, forward strand.
CCTACCTTGATTTTCTTGTGGTGGTTTTCATTGATGATATTTTGGATCAATTCCCATATTGAGGAGGAGCATGTGAGTCATTTGAGGGTGGTGCTACAAAAATTGAGGGAAGAGAAGTTGTATGCTAAGTATGAGAAGTGTGAGTTTTGGTTGCAAGAGGTTGCCTTCCTAGGTCATGTGGTGTCAGGTGATGGTATTAAGGTGGATCCTAAAAATATGGAGGTGATTAGAAATTAGCCTAGACCTTTGAATCCATCAGATATTAGAAGCTTCTTGGGATTAGCGGGTTATTACCAGAAGGGTTGGAAGGGTTTGTTGTGTATTGCGATGTCTCACGAATTGGTTTGGGTTGTGTTTGATGCAAAATGATAAGGTGATAGCTTATGCCTCTAGAAAACTAAGGTGCATGAAAAGAATTATATTACCTATGATCTTGAATTAGACACTGCAGTATTTGCTTTGAAAATTTGGCATCATTATTTGTATGGAGTGCATGTTGATGTGTTTACCGATCATAAGAGTCTCCAATATGTGTCCACTCAAAAGGAACTTAACTTGATGCAACAAAGGTGGTTAGAGCTTCTTAAGGATTATGATATAAGTGTACATTATCACCTCGGTAAGGCTAATGCTGTGGCCGATGCTTTGAGTAGGGTGTCTATGGTAGCCTAGCACATGTTGGTGATGGTGGCAAGGGGGTGGATAGAAAGGTCCATCAGTTGGCTAGATTAGGGGTTAGGTTGGAAGAGGTTGAAAATGATTGTGTAGTGGTAGTTGATGGTTCTAAATCTTCTTTAGTTGAGGAGGTGAAGGCAAAGCAAGATCTTGACCCCACCTTGTTAGAGTTGAAGGCTTTGGTGAGAGATAGTAAGGTAGAGGTTCCCCCACCCCCCCAAGGAGGAGATGGTGCCCTTAGATACTAAGGTAGGTTGTGTGTGCCTAGTGTTGATAGCTTGAGAGATAAGTTTCTCAATGACACTCATAATTCTTCCTATGTTCCCCCACCCTCCCCCCTCCCCTCCGTTCCACAAAAGAATGTATGGAGATTTGAGGGATGTGTTTTGGTGAGGAAGGCCTTAGATAAAGTGAAGTTGATTAGAGAAAGATTGAAAACAGCCCAAAATCATCAAAAGACCTCTGCCAATGTGAGGAGAAGGGATCTTGAATTTAAGGTTGGTGAATGAGTTCACTTGTCCCATGAGGGGTGTGGTCTAGTTTGGCAAGAAAGAGAATTGAGTTTATGGTTTGTGGGACCTTATAGAGTGTTGAGGAGGTTTAGTAAGGTTGCATACGAATTGGAGTTTCCTATAGATATGGATATGGTTTGTTCGGTTCTTCATACATCTAGGTTGAGGAGATGTGTTGGTAACGCAAGTACTATAGAACTCTTTGAGGTTGTAGGTGTTATGGAGGATAAGTTGGCTTAAGAGAAGGTCTTGGAGGTGACATTGGATGGATGGGTAGAAAAGTTGATTGATAAGGAGGTAGTGCTCATCAAAACCATTTGGAAGAATTGTCAAGTCAAAAGTGTCTTTCGGGGAGCTGGAGTGGACGTGAAGAAGCAATATTCATACCTCTTTCATTCTACTCAGGCTCCTACTAGCAACTAAGACCTCTCTATGATTTCAAGTCTCAAGTTTCAGCCCTTAGGTCATTTACATGCATTCATGTTTAAATTGACAAGTTCATGGTGATTTTGACACTTATGCTAAGATTTTTGAAATGATGTTTAAGTGCATTGTTGCATTTTTGTGTGGGCTGAAATCATCTTTCTCCTATATATGTTTCTTTGACATTTAGGGATGAATGTTCCCAAGGGGAAGATATTGAAACGACCCCAAAAAGTGCCCAAAAATGTGTCTTAGAAGTGGCTGAATTCATAGTTTTGATATATCTCAAAATCCATGCATGATATCAAAAATTCAACTTCATATTCTTATTCAGGGGGCAAAATTGAGTGGGAAATAGGTAATCCCGATTTTAGAGTAACCGTATGAAAATTCAAAAATCCCAAAAATACAATTTCCAGTAAGGGTTCACGCCCCTGGCACGCCCTTGTGACGCGACCATGGCATGCCCTTGTGTTATTTTTGTCCAGTATTTGTTACTCGGTCCAAAGGCTTTTGGGCCTTGGGCCTTGGGCCTCAGTCTTTTCATATGTAAAAATACTAGCCATATTTCACCTTCATATCATACACATTCCCCAAAAACCCTCTAAAACACTTAGACTAATATTTCACTCAAAATTCAAGTGCCAAATCTCATTCCAGATCTAAGGATTTCATTTAAGCTTTAAGTCTCCATTCAAATCTTCTTCAAGGAAATCTCCAAAGTCAAGGTATGTAGGTTTCAACCATTGGTCCTTTCACCCATGGTGCCCAAACTCCCTTTTTACATAAATTGCATGTTTTTAAGTTGATTTACTCATGAGTCTTAGTTATTATGAATTTGACTATAAACTATGTTGCGGTTTCGTAAAAGTGTGACTGTTTAAGCATATTTTGAGCTATGAATCTTTGATCTATATTGAGATTTGATAAAGAGTTTTCACGTATATTGCATGAGGGTACTACCAGGTGTTAGTGGGTGGTTTTAGATGAATTTACTTGCATGATTTCACTCTTGAATTGCATGGTTTTATACAAATAGTACATACCCGCCAAGTGTTTGATAAAATGTCCAGTTTATGCTTCTTGAGTTGTTGAAGGCCTAATGAATGGTATATGAGTTAAATAACTTTATGATGATGAAAGAGATGTGTATATGTGTTGATTTCATTAATGGTATTTATAGTGTTGGAGGTTGATCAATTGCCTCGTTCGGGAGGTAGTAGGCCCGAACTACCATATTGGGAGGTATATACCTCAATCGCGTTGCACAGGGGGTGGTAGGCCCATGCTGCTATATTGGGTCGTATATACCTCAATCGCCTCGCCAAGGAGGTGGTAGCCCTGGTTTCTAATGATTATCTCTTCTTACACATGTAATATGTTCTATGTAAGCATGTTTTGCTACAAGCATCATTCATGCATGTCATATTACTATATGCTCATTTATTTCCTACTTATGTATTTCGAATATGTTGCCTATTTCTTTTTGCAGTGTATCCTACATTCTGATTGTATTCGAACTTACTAACATATGCTCTATGCCTACATGATGTAACCATGTAGGAATTGGAGCTCCACTTGATCATCCTCCTCTACATGGCTAGTACTAACTCTCAAAGCTTGTTGGTGAGTCCCTCTGAGGACATACTTCTCTTGATTTACACTATGTATTAACTCTTTCTATGTTGGAAACTTATGACTATGAGGGTGATCTCGGAAAGTTGTCTTGGCACCCGCTCAATTCTAGGTCTAGAGGTGTTGTTGGGCAAGTAATGTAATTATGCTTGAGCTTTGACTCATCTATGTTATTTAAGTATTAAACTCTTTCCCTTAGTCCCAATTTCCTTTGTTTATGTTTTCTCTTGTTGTTTTATCTTGCTTCCTCGACCAAGGATATGTGTATGATATGCTAAGAGGCTTGATTGGGGTTCCTTCGGGTTCTCCATTCGTCGTGTGTCGTCTATGCCTTAGTTTGGGTCGTGATAGAGGCTCCTCCCACCGTTCTTTATTGAGTTTTGTCTTTGTCGTACATATCCTTTATCACCCTAATATATGCCATCGAGACACCTTTTACCTCTAGGCACCTCCATAGGACATCCCTCGGAATTTTGTCATAGTCCTTGTTGAGATCAATGAACACCATATGAAGGTCTTTCTTTCTTTCCCTAAATTTCTCCACTAATCTCCAACAAGATGTATCGCTTCAGTAGTTGACTACCCCAGAATGAATCCAAATGGATTCTCTTAGATAGACACTACTTTTCTCATCCTCATCTCCATCACTCTCTCCCAGACCTTCATAGTGTTGACTTAGCAGATTGATACCCTGTAATTGTTACAGTTTTGAATATCCCCTTGTTCTTGAATAGTGGAACCATTATACTCCTCCTCCATTCGTCGGGCATCTTAGTAGTCTTCATAATAGCATTGAACAGTCTAGTAAACTACTCTATGCCATCCTTTACCATGTACATCCAAAACTCTACCGGGATATTATTGGGTCCGATCGCCCTCCCTCTCTTCATCCTACTAATAGCCCTTCTAGCCTCCTCAACTCTGAACCACTTGCAATATCCAAAATCATGATGACTTTCAGAGTGTGCCAACTCACCCATCTTAATATCTCTATCTCCTTTTTCGTTTAAGAGTTTATGAAAGTAAGCTTTCCACCTTATGTTAATGGAAGTCTCATCCACCAACACCTCACCATCCTCATCCTTGATGCGCTTCATTTGATACAAGTCACGAGCTTTTCTATCTCTCTTTTTAGCGAGCCCATACAATCTTTTGTCCCCGCCTTTATCACTTAGCTCCACATATAGTCACTCAAACGCTGTTATCTTAGCACTCGTCATGACCATCTTCACTTCTGTCTTAGCCTTCTTATAAATCTCCTTCAACTATCGCTTTTCATTCTCATCCCTACACTCCAACCACTCTGTATAAGCAACTTTGTTAGCTTTCACTTTGCTCTGAACTTCTCCATTCCACCACCAATCACCCTGACATCCACCAAAAGTCCCTCTCGAGACCTATAATACATCAGTAGCTACTTTTCTAATGCAACCAGCAGTGTGATAAGAAACAAAAAATGAGGGACGTATTTTGATGTTAAAAAGAAATTATTTTTAATCAACTGACTATAAATTTTAGTATATAGTCAACTTCAAATAAAGTCATAAATGGCCAATTTGAACACAATAAAAATATAAACTTATAACAATTAGAAATTCATAGACACTAAATCAAAGATGTCTAGTAGAGAGAATAAATAAAAATAAATAGATAAGAAAAAATACAACATACACATACTTTTTGTAAGATTTTATGGATCATGGGTCGCTCATGTGGGTCGACCCAATTCAAATCTCGACTCAACCCGAGTATGTGGTTTATTTACGGTGATGTAGTTAACTGTTCAACCTTATCCTTAAGGATAAGGATGAATAGTTGTTATCCTTTAAGTGGCGGTTGTAACTGCCCAACCACTTCCCTTTTAATGGGAAGGTGGTTGACTCCAAGTGAGAGTTGGATTCCTAATGGGAGAGGGTACTCCAAGTGGGAGAGAGAAACAGAAAATAAAGGAAAGGAAGTTAAAAGAAACTAAAACTGCAGAAAGAAAGAAAGTCAGGATACTATTTTTGTGTCACGACCCAACCCTAGGGCCTAGATGTGACACGGTGAATGGGGAACCTGAAGAAACCACAACCAAGGCTCTTAACTTATCATTACACATCATTAGTCGCGGAAGCAAAGAAAAGACATAAAGAGTAAGAATAGGGGCAGAAGGGGCTAAGGGGAAAACTTCCATAACATCATAATCAAGAGGCAAAGAGTCAAGCTCATATCATAGATACATAGCATGTCCAACAAACACCTCTACAACATAGATAAGAGTGGGGGCCAAGACAAAGCAACCGGGCTAACTCTCATAGTCAAAATAGAACATAAAGAAGAGTGTCTCAATACATAATAAAAGAGACATAGATAAACATCCTCAAAATTGAAGACTCACTAACTAGCTTAAGTAGTACTGAACTAGCCACGTGGAGGAGGAGGATGATCAACTTGGGCTCCGGTTCCTACATAGTGATATCATGTAGGCAAGAGTATGCATTAGTACGTTTGAATGTACTAAGTATGTAGGATGCAATGCAACAAGGGATATGCATCATAATCAAAATACATAGTAATAGGCAATGGGCATAATATAACAATATGATATGTATGATCAATGCTTTAGTAAAACATGTTTAAGTAACTCACGCTCATATAGGATATCATATGTATAAAAGAGACCAAACTAGATTTCCAAAGTAAAAACCCAATGTAAGTTGATGATGATCTCACCCATCATCTTCGTGTGTGAAGTACAAACCCCTCAACTAGGTTGGTGATGATCTCACCAATCACCCTGGTGAGTGAGGTACAAACCCCTCAACTGGGTTAGTGGCAATCTCACCTACCACCCTGGTGTGTGAGGCATAAACCCCTCAACTAGGTTACCTGGAGCAGGCATGGTTTAATGCAATACTTTATATAGAATATATCATATGCACAAGATCCTTTCATCATCATATAGTCATTCATATTATATCTCATGGTTTCGACCTTCAATTAATCAAGAAATCATATCCTGATATTTTATAAAACACTTAGAGGGTGTGTAGTGCTAGTGTAAAACCATGCAATTCAAGGATAAAATAATGCTAGTAAATTCAATGTAAAAGCTTCAATAGATACTTGGCAACACCCTTAAGCAATTACATCAAAACCCTTCACTAATCCTCTCAATAGATCGTAGGTTCATAGCTCAAAACATGGTAAAACAGTCACAATTTCATATGTTCAAACATAGTGTGCAGTGATTTTCATAATAATCAAGACCCATGAATAAATCACCTTTAAATCATGCACTTTATAAGAAAAGGAAGCTTGGGAATCATGGGCGAAAGGATCCCACGAGAGAAACCCACATACCTTAAGTTGGAGATAAACATGGTGAAGGTTGGAGGTGGAGACTTGAAGCTTGAAGAAGAACCTTGAAGGAAATCCTTAGATCTGGAAGAGGTTTTGAGACTTGAATTTAGGAGTGTAAATATGGCTAAGTGTTTGAGTGAGTATTGGGGAATGTTTAGGATGATATGAGGCTGAAATATGGCTAAGTATAGGTATTTTCATGTTTGAGAATACTTAAGCCTAGGATCTAAAAGTCTTAGTCCGAGATAGAAAAATTGGACAAAAAATACACAGGAGCGCGCCCTTGGCGCGTCGCGCCAGGGGCGCAGATTATCTTTGGAAATCGCATTTTTGTGATTTTAAAATTTTGGTACGGTTACTTTTAAAAAATTGGGATTAGACACTTCTCCCTAAAATTTTGACTCCCTAAACAAGAATATGAAGACAGATTTTTGATATCGCACATGAATTTTGAGATATATGGAAATTATGATTCCGGGCACTTCTGAGGCATATTTTTCGGGCACTTTTTGGGTCATTTCAATATATCTCCTTTGGGAACATTCGTACCCGAATGTAAAAGAGATGTACAATACAAGAGTGATCATAAACAAATCAGCCCCAACAAGTATGTAATGTTACATTTAAAACACTGTTTTCAAAATCCCAACGTAAGTGTAAAATCATCACAAATTTGCCAACTTAAACATGAATGCATATGAATGACATAGGGGCTGAAATATAAGACTTGAAA
>JAABOM020062113.1:0-10494 GCA_011800125.2 Solanum clarkiae
ATATGAAGTAACAACTCATATGAAACTATGCACTGGTGTAGGGTAACAGACCACCTTTAGTTATACTGTGGGATCATATACTTTATATTCATTTTATCACTTTACCTTTACTGTATAATCTGTGCACAGTATGTAATACAAATGACCAACATATCAGGGGTAAACTGTATCGGGATCATCCCTGGATAGGTTCTTCCTTAACCCCTCGGGCTACCACCCGTGATAGGATCGTTCCTGGCTAGGTGATTCTTCCACCCCTCAGGCTACCACTCATCAATAAACAATATACTTTATCTTTCAATTACCTTTGAGATGATTCTTTTAGTGGTCACAATATTGTAGTTGTAGGACTGTAGATGTAACATGTGACTTATAGATAATCGTACAAGACAATATAACAATGAAAAGAGTATGTCACATAAATAATGAAATGCATATGAGATGAAATAACTCGTGAACTTTATTTGGCAAAAAGAACCCATGTAACTTGGTATCCATGTATGTACGCAGATTAGAAGGTAACTATGTACGGGAGCATATGAACATGTGCAAGAGTGTAGACACAGTTAATCGTTGTGTCGAAGTTGGTAAGCGCCTTTATGTGCCAAGGAAGGATCTATGTTTCATGCCAATCAATACGAAATCAAGTAGTCTTACATACCTCGCTGTGCGACCTCATTATTACCTCGAGATAATATTCCCTTCCTCCAAATATTTATCTACAATATTGTAGGTGATAAAACTAGCATTAGCAGCCAATAGATATATCTTGGCAGCCCAATCTCATAAAAAAAACACACGGGCAGCAAGCGGGTATTTATAAAGCCGAGAGTACTCTTTCAACCTTTCCGCCCCTAATCATATTTTCTAATACACATTCTTATATACATATCATGTGCAGCCAGTTATAATTCCATAACAGTCTTACAATAGCCAACAAAGCACGACACAAAGCAATTCTACACAACCTACAAATGGACAACATAACATTACATTCCTTTGCCCCATTTTGACTTCAACAATTCCAAACTCACTCCAACTTTAACCAAACTGTTCTCAACACATCTAATACATAAAAATATCCTTGAAACTATCTCAAAACAGTAATAAATAATTCATTAAGGACATGATGAAATAGCCTTCCATCAATCAGCCCACAAGTTCCAATCAACATTACACTTAAGATAGCACAATAAAATCCATTTGTTAAATGAAACCAAAATTAGGGTAGCAACCTTCGGGTAATATCTATAACTCAAACCATGTTAATAACATCAATTTATCTTCATAATATAGCCCACAAACCATAGATAAGTCACTAAAATAAAAGGCAAGTGTGCAGCAACTTTCTAAACACATGTTGTCCAAATTTTCAGCACAAGCATAACTAGCATATACTTCTTGTCTTTCATGAAGAAACTATACTAAATACACAACTATAATTACTTATCTTTGCCTTTAAGATTCAGCCTTCCTTCAAGAACTCTAGAGAGTTGTATTAGTTGCTTTATAAAGTGAAGTAAAGAGAAGACGAGTTTTTTTTGAAAGCTAAAAAATTATTGCAAGTAAGATGACTTAAAGGGCTAATTTTTGAGCCGTTTTGAAAGGCTCTTTTGGCCGACCTTATCTTTCCATTTTGACCATATGTTAGTACACATTAAGAATCTGGTGATACAGCAGCTTAGCCCTCACACTTGGGCCTAAATGTGTATCAAAGTTGATGGGCCTTGGCTGCCCATTTCTAAATTCCTCTTAGTTAGTTTTGGGCCTAAATAGTCAAGTGGGTTGTGATGTACTTGGGCCCTTTTAATATCCTTCTTGGGCTAAAAACATATTCCATTTATGATGCTAAAACATAGGCTAAAGTTATTGACACGGACTTTATTCATAATCAGACTTGGACAAATTCCATATCGAGCCATTTAGCTAGCAAATTTAAGTTAACCAAGTAAGTGACTCACCTACTAGCTTCCTAAGTCCTACAAGCACCTCAATTCTCTTACTTCACTTTAAGGTTGTGATCTCCTCAATTTGACTTAAAACTTATTTATACTCGACCCTCTTCAGCATTAGACATACATATCACTCTTTAATTGGAGATTCAAGTACTTTTAAAAATGGGTACTGATTTGACCAAATCATATCATGTTTCATTTTTATAGTGCTAGTATTGTAAGATGTGGGGTGTTACACCTTCAAAGGAAACTGGGATGATCACTTATCATTGATTGAGTTCGTGTATAATAATAGTTATCATGCCAGTATTCAGATGGCCTGGTACAAGGCATTGTACAGGAGGATATGTAGATCCCCGGTTGGCTGGTTCGAGGTCGGTAAAGCTGAGTTGATTAGGCCTGATCTCATACACCAGTCTATGGAGAAACTGAAAGTCATCCAGGAAAGGTTGAAGACAGCCCAAAGTCGCCAGAAATCATATACGGACGTGAGGCGAAGAGATTTGGAGTTTGAGGTAGACGATTGGTATACTTGAAGATGTCACCCATGAAGGGTGTCATGAGATTTGGTAAGAAGGGGAAGCTGAGTCCCCTTTCGACCTTTACTGATTATTCGAGGACGAATGATTCCAAGGGGGAGATGATATAACACCCCATTAAATTACTAAAATGCCCCTAAAATACATCATGCACACAACGTATCTTCCTAAGCTCTGATGGAAAGTCTGAGACCGGATTTGCAATCAGTGCGAAAAAGTGAGTGGAAAATGGTCTCGACTCGGATTTAACGCAAAAAAATATGAATTAATTTTTCTAAAGAGAGCCTGAAATAGTGAGGTTTATGAACCTCCTCCACGACGCGGAGTGGCCGCGGAACCATACTTGCGATTTTTCAAAAATTTACGAAAACTGATGAAATCTTGAAAAAGTGCACTAGATGCGCACTAGTGCATGGGGATGCAATTTTTTTATTTTAATTTGGGAAGGGTAAATTCATCCTTTCTGACATATTTTTATATCCCCAGGTCAATTTTTAAACGTATATTTGTACGAAAAGGGTTTTAAACCCATTTTTTTCAAGGTTTTTATGCTAAGTCAGAGAGAAGAAGAGGAAAGAAAGAGTAAGGGTTCCAAGAATCTTTCAAATTTCTTGAAGAAATCTTCATTTCCCAGGTATGTAAAGGCTACTCAAAAGCATGAAATTGATCTCCCATGTGCCAATATAGAGTTAGAATGAGGAAATCATATGTAGAAAATCTTGAATCATGTTTTCTTGAAATTTCTTGAATGTTAGTATTAAATTCTTGGATAATATCTTGAATTCTTGTTTAACTCTTTAAACTATATTTTTAGATCCAAGTTTAGTGATCATTATGTTTAATTTTTACAGTATATTTTCATTACTATGTGATTGTGACTTGGTCCTTAAAATTACTCTCTGCAAAGACTTGAATAATGAACTTAGGGGGTTGTCTAGAGCCTTGAATGTCTGAAAGTGATGCTTGACTGAGTCTGAGTCCTGAGGTGAGTGTGTTGATGACTATAATAGCTAACAATATTGTTGATAGAGTTGAATGGGTATATTTCCCTTAGATTGGATAGATAATCTTGGGCATAGAGGTTGGGTGATGAGAGTACTTGATGGATTGATGAATTTATGAGCATGTTGAGTCCTGGGAAGAGTATTAGCACTGAAATGGGTAACAAAGAGTCCCACTCGAACCCATTAACTATGTGTCCATCATAGGAAAGGATTGAACTGTGAAAGCGGATGCTTCCTTTGTCCCGAAAGGGGACTTGACAGACTTTTCGATCCACTGACAGACTCATCCATATCCCGGCAAGGTACTGGACAGATGTGGCAATGACATCACTTTGTTGTATCACTACCGGCTCATAGGTAGTCATTTTCAGTTATAGAAACTCCCAGATAGGTTTCATGATGATAGAACTCCAATGTGATGTGCATGTTTGATGCTTGATAGCTAGTGAAGTAATAGAGTCTTTTCCTTTATATCTGAGGTGAGGCTGAGTGATGGATGGGTGATGATTAAATTTTTTCCTTTTTCTTTAGCCTATTTTACATACAGTACATTCCATGTACTAACGCCCCTCTTGCGCAGCATCATTTTATGATGTAGTTACTATAGACCGAGGACTTCAGCAGCCTGATCCTTGAGGTTAAGAGTTCTTCATTCCTGACAGTGGTAAGTCCTCCCCAGCATTCTGAGGATATTTAGTTTATTGTTGGATAGTCCTATTTACTTGATATTTGGTATCCATGGCCTGTCATGGTACAGTTTTAGACTATAGTATAGAGGCTTCATAGACATAGATGTTGATGTTGATGTCGGGGGTTCTTTTCCCTCTTTCTTTCCTTCCTTACATTTGAGATTTTCGTTATCTGTTCCATTTCCTTATGATAGACTGATGCTTGATAGTATGAGCTCACTGATAGGATAGCATTTTTTATCATTATATCATTTCTATTCCACTGATGAATTGAGTAAACGATGGCAAAGAGACTGAGTGGTCCGCTTGGGAGCTAGCAATAGTCTCCGAGTGCCAGTCACATCCAGGGTATCCTCTCGCGGCGTGACAAATTTTATTTTGACCCATTTTAAATGAAATTGGGTCAACATTTTAAAGATTCCAGATCGGGGCTACGATACCCCGATTACGAGACGTAGGAAGTCCTACGACTCGTAAGTCCCAGTCTCGTAGCAAACCCAACACTTGTGAAAATTTAGAATGCATACCAGGGAACTACGAACCCCACTTACGACTTGTACGAGACCCTACAAATTGTAAGGTTGGCTTGTAGTGTGTATCAACTTCTGATACTCATTGTTTCCCTCTATGAGGCATGACTATAAGTCGGAGTGGTGACAATGACTCCTAGGCCTGCTCGTAGAGGCTGCTTCAAATGCTATTTTCTCACTTCTTTGGTTTTCAATTTCCACCTGCAAATTTTCAAAATATTACAACCGCATTAATGTCTTCCAACTTAAAGCAAACAAACACCATACTACCTGAAATTTCAACAACCAAACACACTTAAAACAGACAGATAATTATCAAAAATGCTTGGGATTCCTCCTAAGTGCCTTGTTTAACATCGTGCTCAACTTTGTCATCAATGATCATCAAGGGTCCACACTTCAGTCTTAAGCTCGTCCAGGTGTTTCATCGATTGATGGATATCGAACACGACCTCTACATCATTTACCCTGAACCAAAGTTCACTCGAATCCATATCCACTAGAGCTCTCCCAGTGGCCAAAAATGGTCTTCCCAAAATAATGGGCACCTCAAAATCAACCTCATAATCAAGGATCACAAAATCCGCAGGAAAGATGAACTTATCATGTTTAACAAGCACGCCAAGAAGCATTCCCTCCAGGTTTTTGATGGTTCGATCCGCCATGAGCAATCGCATTCTCATTAGGGTAGGAGTTACAAGACCAAGATTTTTGAATACAGCAAGAGGCATTAGATTAATGCTCGCTCCTAGGTCACACAATGTTCTTGCAAACTCAACATCACCAATGATGCAAGGGATAGTGAATGCACCGGGTTCCTCTCATTTTTAGCATGGCATTTGGTCATGATCGCACTACATTGTTGGAGTTCCTATGAGAACTCTTGGGTCAAAGTGTGTTTCTTTGTCAACAAATCCTTCATGTACTTGGCATACCCGAGCATTTTCTCCAAAGCTTCTAGAAGTAGACTGTTGATGGATATTTGCTTCAACATCGAGAGGATGTGTTTGACTTTACCCTCCTCTTCCTTTTCTTAAGCTGTTAAGGGAAAGGAGGAGGAGGCTTTGGAATTGACTTCAATTTTTCGAGCTCCCTTACCTCTTTTCTTTGCATCCCAGAAATCTCTGAACCTTCTCCCTCAACCACAACTTCAACACCACCTTCTCATCATCTTCATCCAAAATTACCAGCATAGGACGATCTATGGTACTTTTGCTACTCCGAGTCATGACTTCCACGCAATGTCCTTCATCTTTAGGATTTTGAACTGTATTGCTTGGTAAGGTACCCTTTTTGTGTTGGTTCTATTGCAAGAAACTTGACCAAATTGTTATTCTAGTTAGTTAATCGCCTCCGAGTGAGACTCTATTTTTTGGTTAATACTTGAAATATCCACTTTCATCCCTTTAAAGTCTCATCTTGGTGGTCGGCCCTCTTCAACAACTTGTCAAACATCTCTTCGATCTTAGAGTTACTTGACCCAACATCACGGTTATGAGGTGGCACATAAGGACTATTCTGGTAAAAATCTCTTCTACACCATTCGGCATCCGACATCCTCTCTCTTTTATAGTACCCACCTCGGTTAACTCAATAAGCACCATCAGGGTTGTAGTTCTGACTTTCATTCCCAGAACTTTGCCTCCAATAATCCAAAGTGGACCCTTAAGGGTTATTCCAGAAACCTGCCACTTGACTACTCATAAAACAAGAATCTTCATCAAAGAATGGATCTTCATGGATGGGAGCCTTAGGAGGTTGGTGAGTGACCGCTTTGAGACTTTCTTGGTTTTGCTTCAAAACCAAGTCCATGCTTGTGCGACGTTAAGCAAGTTTCTCCATAATCTCTTCATTGACCTTCGCTTGCTCATTGTTGGTGTTGACTGCATAAGAATTCTTCATCGCACCTTGCTCTCGTTGACTCCATGCTCTATTGGTTTTAACTACTTACTCCATCCTTGTGGCTATCAATGCAAAAGGTTGGCCAAGAAACATATCTCCCATGATTGTGTCGACACAAGCTTGACTATTCTCATCAAGTACCTGATAGAAGATCTCAATCAAGGCATCATCAATAATTTTGTGATCAGGAACCATCCTCAAACATTTGGTACATCTCTCCCATGTTGTACTAATAGAGTCACCCGGCAATTGCTCAAAGTTGTTTATTTGATCCTTAAGCTTTAACTTCTTAGATATAGGGAAATATCTTTCAAGAAACACTCTCTGAAGCTCTGCCCAACTTGTTATGCTACCCGAAAGAAGCTTAAACAACCACACAGCTGCATTCCCAGTCAGTGACAATGGAAACACTTGTAAACCAACGGCATGAAGAGAAAGATTTTGTGTCCCCATGACACTCTTGCAAACAAGCACCACATTATGGAGATGATTGTGGGGATCCTCTGAAGGTAGCCCTGTGAATAATCCATGATTTTGGAGCATTTGAAGTAATCCACTCGACACCGAGAACTTAGCATCTGCTAGTAATAGAGGCAACACTATAGCACGAGTAACGTCCATGGCCATAGGGTTCAAATGATATTGGTCCTATCATAAGCATTTTCATTGAAGTCCCTAATTTGTGGCCTATTATCCCTCGCTGATAGATTCTCCTCTCTTCCCATATCCTCATTCATATTCATATCCTCCTCAACTGCGATATTCTCATTCACTGGAGTCATTATTTTAAAGAGTCTATGGGTCTCCAAATTGATCAGAGCTAAGGAATTGTCATGGCTCCTTGTGTTGGGCATATAACCTAAAACACACTGCAGTTAAATTCAAACAGCAAAAACAAAATAAAAGTAAAATACAAGAGAGTTTAGAAATTAACACTAGAACTAACTAATAGTGAAATCACGTCAAAATCTAACCATATTCACCGGCAACGGCACCTTAATTTCTGAGCTGATGTTCACGCTCCAATAAGAAAGCAGTCATTGTCACCAATTAACCTAACTAAAAGGTAGGACCGAATCCACATGGAATGCATGGTTTGACTAAGAGAATTCACTATCATTCATTTCCAGCATCTATAACTAAATTCTCAAAGGGGGTGTTATGATTCAAGACCAAGAAAAATAAACATTATACTACGATGTTGGAAAACACTTAATCTTAGGGACAACTTGGAAATTGTGTCCCCATAGTTCGTTGACTCGATTAACCTAGAAAACATAACTACAATTAGAGATTCGCATGCAAGAAGGTAACTTAGGTTCTTCAAGGCATCTTGTGAAGGTGAAGGTTGAATTTCACCATGGCACTTGGTCGGCAATCATGGCGTGCCAAGTAATCATTACCTATTGTCCCAATCAACCTCGCCTTGGTTAGGTTTGGTTAATTACACGAAAACACACCAATCGAATCCTATCATCTATATCTCTTTTCCTATTTGTTACTACCTTGGTCAGGATTGTGATAGTAAGCGGGGTTTGGTGTTGGCCACACCAAACAACAATCATAACAAAGAGAAATAGACAGTATATGCAAAACCTCAATCATAGAAATGCAGTGACCTAGGTCATGTCAAGTCAAATACCTATGGTTCTCATAACCCCAAGTTGTGGGTGCACCTATGGTTCTCATAACCCCAAGTTGTGGGTGCTTAGTTACTCATGGCTAAGGAGAAACTAACAAAAATGCAAATATAAGACATGATTGAGAATTTTACCCAAAGCAATGAGGATTGAAGACACCATCAATTGCAAACCAAAAGCTTGACAAATTGATAATAAGCACAAAGCAAGATTTGCAATCCCTAAAATTGGGTTCTCCAAGAGAAAATGTTAAGTTAAGCTAAAACCCTTAAAGTTTCCTTGAGATATCTTCAAAGATAATATTTTCTCCTCCAGTGTCAAATCTCTCTAATAAAACCCTAACTCAAACTATTTATAGTATTTACAAAATAACCCTAAAAATTATACAGAAAAGACAGTTGGCAGCTGGTATGCCTCGCAGGTAGGACTCGTAGGGTGACCTATGAGTCGTATTGGGGTCTCGTATCAGGTTCTTGGCATCTTGGACTCAACTAGTACGACCCCCTGGTACGAATTGTAGCTTAGGCTACGACTCGTATGCTCCTATTGTAGTCTAGGCCTTAAGTTGTTGATTCAAAGTTTGGGATCTCCGATTCTTGTTACAAGTACACCTATATGAGTCGTAGTGAGACTTACGACTCATAGGGTGGCCTCGTAGGGTTGACCTCCACTTAGCAGATTTTTAATTTTTTGGTCTCTGTTTTTTTGCTACAATAGTACCCTATGACTCACAGCTTGGGCTATGACTCGTAGGTGAACTCATATGTCCTATACTTCAGCAAAATCGTTAATTTTTCTCCAACATCGTGCCAACCTAACTTTTCTGCAAGAACAGCATGAAAACATAAAAAGTCGCATTAAGAACTCACAAAATCCCTTGTTTTAGCCATCAAATGTGTTGTATTTTGACAGCACATCACATCCTCAGAAAATCTCTAAGTCTGGTGGCAGCAGTTGGCTCATGGGTAGAGTCATCGATGTGGGCTAGTCCCGTTGGGTTGGCCTGGCCTAACTCGGGATTTAGTAGGGTTGTGCTAAGATTTTGGAATCCCATTTAAAAAATGGGCTTTTATCCTGGCCCGAATAAGCCTGTTGATTTGTAAGGCTTGAACAATATGGGTTGGGCCAGCCTATGGGCCAAAGTAAAAAATAATTAAAAATAAAAATAATATAGAGTACTAAAACACATCTTTGCTTTTCTTCCTCCTCTAGTGTTGTCAATAATTTCTAAGCATGAATAAAAGGTGAAAATACACTTAGAGTTTTGTTTTAGGACTTTAATTGAGTCTAAAACGTCCAAGGATTGGGCTAAAATGGAGAGGAATAGACAAAAATACCCTTCTTAAAACCTGCCGACAGGTTCTATGAGACCATGTTTACGGGTCGTAGATCTTTTTAAGGGTTGTAGATGACCTCTTATAGATAAGGGGTCCAAAAGTTTAGTTAATGGAATTTGGCATAGAATCCACGAAACCTCTTCTATGAGCTGTACATATTTCTACGAGTCGTCTGATAACCCGTAACTCAAAATACTGAAAAGTTGAATTTTAAATTATCAACTCACGGAACCTAACCAACAGGCCATGGAATAATTTACGAGCCATATGTTGTCTCATACGAGAGCCTCAGAATTAGAAAATTTCACCAAGCCACCTGGGACTTATGATGCCTCTTTTACTGGCCGTAGAACGCCCTCGTGGTTTCTCTTCCAACAAATTTTCTCAGTCATTTTCTCAATTTTCTATGTGCATCTACTTAGACTAGGTGGAAAGAATAAGGGGGGTGTTACACTTATGAAGTGCAGTCTATCGGTATATTTGATTGTTGGTGAAAGTGTGGTGATTTGAGACATGTGGATTATTTGTGGTACCAATTGTGACACTTGGCTTTCCTTTATGTTCTCTAATTATTATTTATCGGGTATCTTGTTATATTACTATCATATATATTAATTTGTGGCATTGGCATGCATCCATTTTATTTTGCATTGGTACCACCCCTTGACCATGACAGAGTTGACAAGGTTGAGATATTACATCACCTTTTCTAAAATTCCTTGACCACCCGGAGGTGGCAAGGATGAGATTATACCACTTTTTAAAATCCCTTCACCACACAGAGGTGGTAAGGTTGAGATATTGTGACACCTCTTGACCATGCAGAAGTGGCAAGGTTGAGATTATTGTATACAGTCTACGAGATCCCTATGGGTTCCACCTGATAGCTTTAGCTCGG
>JAABOM020062114.1:0-10492 GCA_011800125.2 Solanum clarkiae
AATATCTCAAACTTAAATTCGATGCTCCGACCTCATCCAAAGTTGAAAAACTACAATCCATATATAAAATCTTATCGAAAATGACATTCCAGACTCATTGGTCAGGTCAAAATTCTCATACGAGGTCATTTATTCCAACGTGGATCCCATTTTCCAATATCAAAAATTATCAAGGGGGTCAAAACCCACTCGACATCCTCATGGATTGAATGAAGGGTCCTCCTAGACCAAACTCAACGTTCCAGATCTAATGAAGGTATCAGAATTTGCATTTGAGGCTTTCTTGACCCAAAATCTAAGAAAATTCATTTAAACTAGTTTCAGACTCAGAAACTCAAAATATTCTCATATGCTCTAAAAATTACAGCGAAACCATCTCTAGCATTGGTTTGACCATCTGGAACTATTAAAATTTTCAGAATTTCAATTTGAGCTTCCGAACCCCAATTGTTGACCAAAGTCAAACTTAGGCCCCGGTAACAACTAAAAATGCCACTTTTGTCTGGAAATCCTCATTTTAACTCCAAATTACGTTCTGCAAGTTCCCCTAGACCATATTCGGCATTCCGGAGTTGATGAAATTAACAAAATCATGATCCGACAAATAAAACTTAAAACGAACAGAAAACTCAAAGTTTTCAACTTAAACCGTTAAAAATTCTTTCATTTGCCAAACTCAAGCTTATCGCTATATGTACAAAATCTGACTTTTAGCATTAGCCAATAATGACTCAAGGCAACTTATGGGTTCTAACACCTCAACCTCAACCTCAACTCATCAATATGTATAGAATTCTCATAAAATCATGAAAATTAGGGTTCATGATAGTGAGTATGAAATATATGTATGAATCTCATATTAATACTCATGTTATGTAACAATTTTTTTCAGTATAATAAGAAGAATAAGACCCATGATAGATACAAGGATCGAATGTTAACCTAATGGAATTTCTCAAATCTCAACTCTTCTCAACTCTTGACTCAAGATAATGGAAGGGGCATGTGAAGAAGGGAATTTCACACTTTGTTAAGCCTTAAATACCCGAAAATTGAAGAATAATCGATCTTCAACCAATCTTTGCTCTTGGGTTAGAAACCCTAGCTCCCTGCTCTTCTCCTCTTTGCTCTCAAGAACCCTCAAGGTGAAAAGGGGTGGAAAATACCCTTAGGGTTATGTTTCAAGACTTTATACAAATCTAAAACGTGAAGGTATTTGACAAAAAGGAATTAGAATGGACAAAAATACTCCCCCTAAAAAAAACTGCCAACAGGGTCTACGAGACCCTTCTACGACTCGTAAAGCAATCTACAAGTCATAGATCACCCTCATAACTGGAAGTCTGAAAATCCTGCATCACTAAAAGTTGATACGAGACACTTTTTTACGAGTCGTAATCCAACACATGGGTCATAACTGACCTCTCGTAGCTGGAGGGGTGTTGCAACATTAAACATTAGAACTTAGCATGAAACCTTACCTTACAAGCTGTAATGCTCCTTTCGTAGACATGGTGATCCTGAAATCTGAAACAATGGAATCTATACGAAACACAGTCTATGACTCGTAAACCCCTCTCCTTACTTGCTTATGTAGTTTTCCTCAGCCATTTTCCCAGCAATCCTCTGCAGATACTCATCTAAATCAGATAGGAAGAAATTAAGGGGTGTTACATAGCCTCCAAGGAACCCTGACCAAAATAGGATTCATCGTGTAAAGCCCTACAAAATTTTAATGTCTACATATATCTTTTATTATTTTTTACCTTAACATTTTTCATATATCTTTTTAAATATTTTGAATTGTCAGTTTTTCTGTCTTATAGTACTTTTAAAGTAGTGTTCAAATGTACAAAATTTTATTTCAAAAAATTCCATATGTAAATTCTCCATCAAACTTGAATTATTTAACTCTCAAGAACAAAACATGACACATAATTAAGATGAAAAGAATATTTTTTTATCTTATTTACAAACTATAGAATTAATTAACAATTATATAAATTAAAAAAAAAACACTTAAAATAAGTCAATCTTGCGCTTCACGCCTTTCTCTATTTTTCTTATGATGCTGTGTAAAGAATTTTTTGAATCATGAAGTTATCCAAAAACATGTAGGAGGAGAATCTTTATAGCTTAGCTGGTTGACTACCTGAACTCTCACCTTATTGGTGAGGGTTCTATTCCCCACATTGTAATCCCCTTTCCCATTTCCCCTCCCCCTACCCCCAATTTTGAAAAAAATAAAATATGTAGGAAACTTTTTCAAATATATGCTTATAAGTTTGAAAAATTAAATAAATTTACTTACTACAAAGTGTAAAATACCCGATGACATATAAAAAAATTAGGAGGTTATATTGACATAAATGCATTTGGACTTCAAAAACTTGGCAGGCATATTGTATTTCCTTTTAGCTGTTTATAGTAGGTCCATCAATCATATAAGACAAGGTTATATTACTCTACTTACAACATCGAAACAAAAAATTATGGCGGTCAATTTCGACTACAAAAGCTAAATGCATGTAGGCCGCACTGGCTAGATGAATCTCGCTATGGCAGGGCGTCATAGCTAGTTAGGTCTTGCCATAGTGAGCTAGTATGGGTAGAGGGGAATGAATCTCAACTGTCTTAATGTAGCCATCCTGCAAATTAGTTACTAAACATTCTAGGTCACACGTAATTGAGAACGATTAAATAAGAGTGGTAGATTGGTTAGATCTAGTTAGCGGTTGTACGTTCAAAACCCTTATTACAAAAAATAGTAGGGTTAGACATTGATGGGTATTAGAGTTGGAAACAGAGTAGTTAAAAGGCTGAGATTGTGTTATATACTAGAGGCGGTTTAGGTAAACAGAATGGTGAGAGTTTGAGGATAAAAGTTTTGGGTGGTGCAATCCATTATTGCATACTTACTTCTTACTGTTTGCTTTATATTGTGTGGTGGATTTCGGGTTGACCGATGATATCTACCAGTATATGTTGCTTATACTGATACTACTCTTGCTACACATTTTTAGTATAGCCTAGTTGTAAGATCGATAGTGCTTCTTAGATAAAGATGATCTGATGACAATCTTGAACAGTTTCTACTCTTCCTTCCTTATTGTGAGAGTTGTGTCATTTTTCTATTTCTGACTATAATCTTAAAAAGATGTTCAGACTATAATCATTGGGGTGTCAAATATCTTTCCAAAAATATAAGTTTGGCTTTTCAACTCTGTATTTGGTGATCACATGATTTTTTTACTATTATCTTTTTTTCTTTCATTTTTCGCATGAGTTAGTTGGTCAGAAATTAAGGGTTTTGCTATCTAGGTGTTAGAGTAGGTGCTGGCACATCCTCATGGATTGGACCATGACAAACTTTTAGGTAGGTTATCGCTTACTTTTCTTCAAACTTACCTTAGGGGAGGGGAGAGGGGTCCTTATTGTGCAAATAAATATTATAATGTTGGGCAAAATATTGGGTTAAATTATTATTATGATGATTTTGAGATTGTGAACTTGAAATATATATGGTCTTGCCAATGAATGACTTGAGATTTGTAATGATTATTTTGTATATAATGTTTTGGGTTGTTTTGTATATTGTCACTATTACGAAGGATTGAATTCTTATGGTGAATGTGATATGAAAAGTAAATGAGCTTAACAATGAATCAAGTGTCGCCTAGGTGCATGTAACAACCTGCCCCAACACTGTGAAGTATTGTCAGCTCTTAGGCCTAGCCTATCACGGATTTGTCCCTTTGGGGTCACTGCAAAAGGCACCTCACAGTATCAACATCTCTCTTGCATTTTGCCGACGTGGAACTTCTCATCTCAAAATGGGTTGTTACATACACCCACTCTGTGGACTTGACGTCCTCACCGAGGTTTTCCCCACCGCATAGGATTTGCCTAGACTCAACACTAAGGTTTGCCTCGCCTCACTGATATTTACTTAAACTTAGTTGAACTCTGACCCACATCGATAAGGCTGACACAAGAGTGGCTCTGATACCAAGTTTGTCACGCCTCGGGAGGGTACTCTAGATGTGGCCTGCACCAAGAGATTATTGCTAGTTCCTAAGTGAATCACTTGGCCTCATCACATCCATTCAATCAATAAACTCTATAAAATCAGCAGAAGTCTAAAGATAGCAATGGACAATCTAGTCTTAGATAATATCAAATAAAATAAAAGACTTGTAGAAAGAAACTAACTCAATAAGTCTCAACATCAATACTCCAACTCTAGTCTATGGAGCCTCTATCACCATCATATGGTGCCAATGATAGACTCATGGCTACCTCAAAATAAAATGAAGATAACTCAAAGTGTAACTCTAATAACAAGATGAAAATAAATGCAATGACTTTCTAAAGTAAAGGAGGCTCACCAACTCAGCTGAAATGCTCAGATCCTCGCCTGTTGATAATCTTTAGTACCTACCTCTACATCATAAATGATGCAGTCTAATAAGGGACATCAGTACTTGAAATGTACTGGTATGTAACATATTTGAATGAAACAGAAACATGTAGAATAATATAGAATGACTTAACTCAACATAATACTCAATAAGAATGTTAAATGTCTATCTAAAACAAGAATAAAGTGTAGAATGTTATGAGCATTGATTCTTAGGAGGAGTATCGACTCAGAGTACTCAATGTGAGAACTTTCTGAGAGTTTTCTCTTATTCTACAACAATCACCAATGAGCTAGTGATTGTATAACAATCCTGCTGATGTTTCAACAACCATTCCGTACTTGCTGGATAAAGAACGAATATGATCACAAGGGATCTAAACTCAACTGTTCGCTATTATTTCAGGGACTTTATCTTAAGTGAGGGCCATGTGATGTAATAGTTTAATCCCTATCTTATGCTTGATGACGTAGTTAATGAGTGCCAGTGGGACTCACTCTTACCTATTTCAGTGCTCGATACTCCTCCTAAGAATCAATGCTCATAAGACTCTTCCTCATCTCAACTAGCCTCATGGAGGCACTCATCGACTCAATTAGTCTTATGGAGAATCTAATAATCTAACTAACTCAAACTCAAAGGTCCTCTATTATTTTAGGGACTTTAACTCATCTCAGTTAGCTTAATTCTCATTTAAGAACTCAAGGACTCAGATCATCAATTTAAAAAAGTCATTTAGATAGAACTCAAGAACTCAATTATGAAGACTCATAGAATCATCAAGCTCAATTAACTTTACCTCACACTCACATCAAGACTTCGCTCAACATACTCAAACCAAGGCTATAGACTCCATCTCTAGGTTCATTTATGCATGTTTTCATAAAATAGCGTATAGGGTTATACAATAACTCATGAAAAGTACTCAATTCAAGAAAATAAGTTTATGATGATCACCAACATATGAAAATACCTATAATAAATATAATTTTCAAGAAAATAATCAAGAAAGTATTTCAAGAAACATATATGGGGATTCATGAACTCTCAAATCCACTATTCCATTAATGGACACATGGAAGAATAATCACATGCTTTGATTTAGCCTTATATACAAGGTGTGAAGCTTTTGACAGTGAACCTTAAGAATCCTCCTCAAACTCCTCAATTTTATGCTTCTCTTCTTTTTTCTTTAGCCCTAGTTTTTTTTAAGAACTTAAAGTGGGTTTAAAACCCTTTTTACGCTCAAAATGACCCATTTAGATCGTGTTTTGAGTTTAGAAGGGGTTAGAAAAGATCTAGAATGCCCCTCGTGAAATTAAGAAAAATGTTTTGTTTGGAGGCAGACCTTGTACATTTTTGGGATTTTTTGCCAAAAATTCTCCGGACGAGTTTTCTAATATCGTAGAAAATTTTGGAACAAAATTAAGTGTTGGTCTACGGCAGGTTCTCATCGTACACCTATAGCGCACCCTCACTGGTTTTGGTTTATGCATGAAAAAATTATATATTGATCCGGTTGCTCTTAAAATCAACCGAGATCACTTTCTCACTCAATATTTCATGCTGATCGCATATTCGACCTCGAATTTGCTATTGGAGCATGACTAGATGCGTGATTGTAAGTTGTTAAGTCATTTCGCGCATTAGAATTATGTTTCTTTCTTGAAGAACCCTTTTCGAAAACGTTCAATGGTAATTTTGGACTATTTATGTGACTATAATTATTCTAATGGACTAATAATGTTAGATAATTAACTTATGGGGTGATAAATGAATTTTTGTATTAACCCTAAGTTGCTTGACCTACACATTAGAATTAATTAGTGGGAGATAAAAATTTGGGATCATAAGTTGTCATTCAAAAGAAAAGAAGAGGGGATAGACGAGGGTCATCTACGACATTCAGCACGAGGAATACAACTGCTTCAGGTGAGTTTTAATTTTTTTATTCTTTGAAAAGGACATAAATTAGCAGTTATATGAATACAATTATGCATTGTTTTCTTTCTTGAAAGAAAGTGGGTATCAAATTGGGTCATTAAATTATCGTTTATATGTTTGGATGTTAGTGGATGGTGGGTATCATTTTGGAGTAATGCTTGAGTATTAAAGAATTGGAGAGAAACAAGTATTAAGACAATTCCATTTAGAATTATTCTTGTTGTTTAGCACTTGTGAGATGGCAGCATAACTGCAGTAGGTGGAAATTGATTTGAGTTGGAAAATAAATTACCTTGGTGGTCATTAATGTTGGTTAGTGATGCTCATAATTAAGGTTAGTACCTGGGATAAATCGTGCCAATTTGTAAAGGGAAATGGCATAACTAGTTGTCTGGTTTTCAACTATTATTCATTGTTAGATTAAAGTTTGATAAATTGAGATACATAATAGAATATTAGGTGTATTGTATTATGTCAATCTTCTTAGATTTATATTATTTGAAAGGTTTAAGACTTAACTCCAAGCTTGAAATTTCTGGAATTGATTATAATATTTAGATGGGCTCTTAGAGTGAGCTAATGATATAGAAATATAGATAGATGTCTACAAATCAGTTTATTTACCAATATTGTATATTTGATAGATTGAGAACGTTCGAAAGCTTTATGAAAGGGCAAGGAAAAATCTTGAGAATTTGTGACGCATATTCAGTAATTGAGGTATGTTAAGACTTTTCAGAATTTGTTGAAGGATGTTTTTTTTTCTAATTTAAGATTAAATCAAAAAAATAGAGAATGGATAAGGGTGAAAGACGGGGGTCTCGTATCAATGGGGTGACGGGCATTGGTGCGAGTACCGGTGTTATAAAGGGAAAGTTTATTACTATAGATGGGTTATTGTAATCCAAGAATGCCAAAGCATATGGGCATTGGCTGGGGTAGCATAATTTAATTTCTTTATGTGGTTGTGTTTCTTTATTGGACTCGTATATTTGTGATAGTTGAGGTGAATACATGTTGTACCAATATTTGCTGTATTGTGATGCATTACCATCCCTATATGATTGACGTTATATTGTGCATATGGTTTGACATGATATTGAGTATGTGTTGACATCCCTGTTATAATCTAAGTTGGGTACACGAAGATCGTCCGTGCTGCGGATGGTTGATTTGATGATAGGCATTGAGATCATCCGCATAGACACATAGACAAATTTGACTCTGTTGAAATTCTAACTTTGTTGTCTCATTCTCTCACAGATAGAGAGGACTCGTGCATCTCCGAGTGGTGATCGGGAGACTATTCCTGCACCTACTTTCGGTGTTATTATGCGAGATAGAGGCAGGGGACGAGGACGAGGTCGAGGAAGAGGCCGCACTACAGCACAGATTAGGGGGGGTGCAGATGCACGCCAATAG
Organism: Solanum clarkiae; assembly: GCA_011800125.2. Lineage (NCBI taxonomy): Eukaryota > Viridiplantae > Streptophyta > Magnoliopsida > Solanales > Solanaceae > Solanum > Solanum clarkiae. The sequence goes on from JAABOM020062114.1 coordinate 7,788, forward strand.
CCACCCAGGGTCATGCTGAGGCAGTACATCCAGATGCATATGTGATTCACGAGGATATGCAGGGTCATGTTGGATAATATGGACCCTCTCAAGCTCCACCTGGTTTTATTGCCACTCTAGTGCTTTAGGATACTTTGGTTCATATACTGGGAATCCTAGAAGGGATAGCTCAAGCAGGAATAGTGCCAGTCCTCTCTAATGGTTTATAGACTCGTATTGGAGGATAGAATCCAGATCAAAAGGTTGCTCCAGGTTCTTAGACTCCAGGTACTCAGCTAGCTGCAGCTACAACTCCTCTTTTTGACAGTATGGCATTGAAGGATGTTACACCACATTTGGCTAAGAGACCTGCTATGACCATGGATGAGTATAAGATGTTTGGAAGGTTCAAGACGATTAATCCTCCAACTTACATAGGTGGCCTAAATGAGGATGCGCACGAGTTTATAGTCAGTTGTCATGAGAGATTGCACAATCTTAGGTTAGTGGAGTCTAATGAAGTTGACTACACAACGTTTCAAATGGTTGGCCTGCCAAGCAGTGGTGGAGAGATTATATTAGTAGCAGGTTGGATGGATCACCTTCACTTTCATGGAGTCCGTTTACTCAGATATTTCTAGATAAGTTTGTTCCACGCAGTGAGAGGGAGCATAAAAGGGTCGAGTTCGAGAGTTAACGGCAAAATGGCATGTTAATTGCAGAATATGAGGTTAATTTCATGCCTTGGCTAGGCATGCTTCGATGATACTTCCTACCGAGGATGAGAGAGTTAGAAGGTTTGTCAAGGGATTGATCATTCTGATTCGCATGAGAGTTTCTCAAGTTTTTGCTTCTCGGGATACTTTTCAAAGAGTGGTAGATCCTGCAAATGAGTTAGAGATGATTTGACGTGAGGGATTTGAGCAGCATGAGGGCAAGAGGGCCCGTCATTCGAGGGATTATGGTAGTGTTCCACCCAGGAGTCGAGGTTACTCAGGAAGGGGTTACGACTCTCAGTCTAGGAGAGCTATTCATGCTGCAATGCCAGTGTCTGGAGCTGATCATAGTGGGCCTAACACCTCTAGCTCAATGCATACTTGTCAGGGTTCATCTTCTAGATCCTCAAGTCGTGAAGGGTATAATGGCCACTTAGCTTCTTCTCATTATCCTACTCCTCGTAGGGGATGTTTTAATATGGTGATATAAGACACTTTGTGAAAGATTGCCTAGGATTGTCCATGGTGGTTCATATCAGGATTCTCATGCTTTGACTTCCAAGACCACACAACCTTCGACTGGGGGAGGTGCACCGAGTGGCAGAGGTGGTGCTCATTCTGGTAGAGGTGGTACTCATTCTAGTCGAGGTGGTGGTCAGGGAGGTTCCCAACTCGCGGGTGGTCGTGCCCAGTGTTATGCTTTTCCAAATAGGCTAGAGGCGGAGATTTCAAATGTTGTTATCATAGGTATTTCTCCAGTCTGTCAACGATCAACTACTGTATTATTTGACCCAGGCTCTTCTTACTCTTATGTGTCCATATATTTTGCTTCGAGTTTGGATATGCTATGGGAGTCTCTTGATTTTCCAGTATATCTTTCTACTCCTGTTGGGGATTCGACAATGGTATATCGGGTGTATCGTTTATTTTATAGTTACTTTGATGGGTTATGACACTCAAGTGGATTTAGAGGTGTTAGATATGGTAGACTTTGATGTTATTCTTGGGATGTATTGGTTTTCTCCTTAACATGGTATTTTGAATTGTCATGCTAAGATTTGTTACATTAGCTATGCCTGGGATTCCTACAATAAAGTGGAGATGTTCTCTTAGTTACGCTCCAAAAAGGGTGATATCATTTCTTAGGGCTCGTTGACTAGTGGAGAGAGGATGTTTGGCTTAATTGGCATATATTTGAGATACCGGCATGGAGGATCCTATGCTTGAGTCTATTCCAGCAGTTAGTGAGTTTCCAGAGGTCTTTCCGACAGACTTACCAGGTATTCCACCTGATCGTGACATTGATTTTTGTATTGATCTAGAACCAGGCACTCAACCTATTTTTATTCCACCTTACCCTATGGCACCAGTCGAATTAAAAGAGTTGAAAGAGAAGTTCCAGAATCTATTGAGCTAAGGATTCATTAGGCCAAGTGTATCTCCTTGTGTTAGACCCCGTAATTAACTAAAAGGAGGTCAATTACTCTTTTGGAAAAATTGTTGTGATTGAGGCATATTTTAAATTTTACTAACTTATGGTGCGTGAGTATGGAATCAAGTGAATTTTTTGGGTAGAAATTTAGTTGAAGTCGGAAGTCCTTAATTGGATTAAAATAGAAAAGTTTGGGACCTAATCGGTCAAGGGGCTAACTAGAAGCCCTTATGTTGCAATTTCTAAAAGTAGTATGTCTATATATACCCCCTCTTTAGTCAATGGAAGACCATTTCTTATATCTTCCAACACTTAGAAAATTTTAAGAGAAGAGAAGAAGAAGAAGAGAAGAAAAAGAAGAAGAAGAAGAAGAAGGGAATCAAGTAAGTCCTATTCCTTGTGCCATTAATTTCTAAATATTGTAGTCTTTAGCTAATATTGAGGTGAAAGTTGGAAAGTTTGGGGCATGGGGATAGGAAATTGTAGGAGCTTTGAGGGGTGTAATTTGTATACATATTCAATTATACATGTGTGTTTGTGTTTGAAGAACATTATTTTCCATGTGTAATCAATTCAAG
>JAABOM020062115.1:0-10492 GCA_011800125.2 Solanum clarkiae
AGCTGAAATAAAGAAATATAGTAAATGAAAAATTAAGAAAATAGAAGTAGGTACATGGGTTTTTAGCTGAAATTACAAGAATGAGATATTTATTATAGACAATAAAAGAGTACAACTGATATTTCTAGAATTGAGTTGTGGGTAAGTGTCTAGTTTTTTTTTTTTTAGAATATTTGAATTGAGCAAATCAGTAGATATTTGATATGGATACTTATCATTTATCCTTGTATGATAAATATAATTATTAATTTGTATTGATGTTTCTAGAACTAAGTTGTGTGTAAGTGTCTTTTTTTTTTTTAAAAAAAATTAGAATAGAAATTTGGAGTGAGAAAAATTAATAGACATTTTAAATGGCTATTAATCATTTTCCCTTGAATGATGAGCATAAAATTTTAGACAATAAAAGAGTACTATTGATATTTCTAGAATTGAGTTGTGTGTAAGTCTCTAGCTTTTGTTTTGTTTATTTTTTTTTAAATTTTTTAGAATAGAAATTTAAATTGAGCAAATGAGTAGATATTGTATATGGATATTTATTATTTATCCTTATATGATAAGCATAATTATATATTTATAATGATATTTCTAGAATTAAGTTGTGTGTAAGTGTTTTTTTAAAAATTTTTTAGAATAGAGTTTTCGAGTGAAAAAATCAATAGATATTTTAAATTGTTATCAATCATTTGACCTTGGATTATAAGCATAATTACAAATATGCTGTTGGTTGTCTATGAATTGACTTTTCTATATAATAGAAATTAATGGTACTATTGTAGTAACTCAACTTTATAGGGCTATTTTTGTATTTCAACTTTCAACCTTTTTTGTTCCCACTTTTAGTTATATATGATATGATATGATATAATGATGATATGGTATGACATGATATATGATGATTGAAATACCCCAAAAAGTGCTCGAAAATGTGCCTAAAAAAAAATGCCCATAATCATAATTTCTATATATATCTCAACATCCATGCGTGATATCAAAAATTCGACTTCATATTCTTGATCAGGGGGCAAAATTGAGTGGGAAATGTATATAACCCCGATTTTAGAGCAACCATGATAAAATTTGATTTTTCCAAGTTTGCGCGAAACAAAAAAGTTGCATGATGGTTTCGTGACGCGGACCCATCACGGACCAGTGTATTTTGGCTGCCAGTTTTTCCAATTTCGGTCCAAGGCCTTGGGGTCTTGGTCCTAAGCCTTTCTATTTGTAAAAACACCTATACTTAGTCATTTTTAACCTCATATCATTTAAGACATTCCCCAAAACCCTCTCTAGCACTTAGCCAAATATTTCACCCAAATTCAAGTGTCCCAAACTCATCGGAATCTCAATAAATTCATTCAAAGCTTCAAGTTCTCATTCAAATCTTCATCAAAGAAATCTCTAAATTTGAGGTATGTGGGTTTCAACCATTGAGTCCTTTCATCCATGGTGCCCAACCTTCCCTTTTAAGTAAATTTTATGTTTTCAAATTAATTTATCTATGGGTATTTCTTCTTATGAATTTGATTAGGAACTATGTTGGAGTTTTATAAAATGTGATTGTTTAAAAATGTTTTGAGCTATGAAACTATGATCTATTGTGAGATTTGATGAAGGGTTTCAAGGTACTTTATGTGAGGGTATTACCAAGTGTTGGTGGGTTGGTTTACATTGATTTTTCTCACTTGATTTCATTCTTGAATTGTATGATTTTAAACTAGCATTATACAACCGCCAAGTGTTTGATAAAATATCCAATTATGGATTTTCGAGTTATTGATGGTCTATTACATAGCTTATGAGTCAAGTGACTTTATGATGATGAAAGAGTTATATGTATGTATTGAATTCATGAAAAGCATCTATAGTGTTGCAAGTTGACCACACCTTGCTGAGGGGGTGATATGCCTCAACCACTTGATGGGGGGTGCTATGCCTATCTACCATGTTGAGAGGTATATACTTTGACAACTTTGTTGGGGGGTGACATACCCATCTACCATGTTGAGGGGTATATACCTTTACCACTATGATGGGATGACATGCCCATCTACCAATTTAGGGGTATATACCTTAATCACCTTCCAAGAGGATGACATGCCTTCGATTCCGAGTACTAGTTTTCTTGGTCTATAATCATGGTCTCTTCCTATACATGTATTGTGTTTTATGTAAGCATGTTTACTTCAAGTATTGATCATGCATGCAATATTGTTGTTATACTATCTATTGCCTATGTCTATGCATTTTGACTATGATGCCTATCTCTTGTTGCATTGCATCCAACATACTTAGTACATTCAAACGTACTAACACATACTCTATGCGTACATGATTTTACCATGTTGAAATTGGAGCTGCTCATAATCATCCTCCACGTGGTTAGTTTTGGACGTCGTGAAGATAAGCTTTGGTGAGTCCTCAACTTTGGGGACACTAGCTATTCTATTCTTGGTTATGTTATTTCTTTATTTTGAACCCTTGATACTATGAGGGTGAGCCCGAAAAGTGTCGTGGCCTCTGCTCAAGTCTTTGTTTAGAGGTGTTATTAGACAAGCGAAGTAATTATGCTTTGTTCTTGACTTTTGTTTGTTTATGGCTGTCTAAAACTCCCCTAGTCCCTTTATCCTATTTTTTATTCTCTTGTTATTATTTAATTGCTTCTGTGACCAAGGATGTGTAATTGATATACTAAGAGGATTGTTTGGGGTCCCCTTCGGATTCCCATTCACCGCGTCACATCTAGGCCCTAGGCTTGGGTCGTGCCAAGCTTGGTATCAGAGCACTAGGTTGCTAATGGTCCTCAGAATCCCACACACCACATCGATTAGAGTCTTGTTCATGGTTGTAAAGTGCACCACAACTATGAGCAAGGGGCTATGAGGCCTTTTAGGAAATATTTCCCTTCTTCTTGATCTATGTCATGCTATAGAAGTTAAGGTAAGGTTTTTTCCTAAAGAATGTTGTTTGATTTGCTAGATCATGCCTATTCCAAGAGGGAGAAGAGTCTGCAGTCCCGAGGAGAAATCGACCCCTCCCGCTCCTCAAGCTCATCAAGATGGAGGAGTATCCCATGAAGAGTTTCGGGATGCTATAACCATGGTAGCCCATGTCATGGCTAATCAAATCAACCAAGGGGCATAAGCCTCTTATGCTTCTACTCCGGCCTGTAGAGTGATGGATTTAACTAGAATGAACCCACTAGAGTTCCATGGGTCCAAAGTGGATGAGGATCCTCAAGAATTTATTGATGAGGTGTACAAAGTGTTGTCTATCATGGGTGTTAGATTAGAGGAGAAAACGGAGTTGGTGGCCTACCAACTCAATGGAAAGAGGAGAAGGGGAACAACAATGTGATCCTTTGGGAGGAGCTTAAGGCGGCATTTCTCAACTGGTTCTTCCTTTTTGAGCTAAGGGAGGGCAAAGTGATGAAATTAATGAATTTAAAACAAGGAGCGATGAGTGTAAAAGAATATACCCTCAAGTTCAACCAACTCTCTAAATATGCTCCACTATTGGTGGTGAGCCAAGGTCTATGATGAACAAGTTTATGAAAGGTGTATCTTATTTGGTGAATGAGAAGTGTCGTGCTGCTATGTCAATAGGTGATATGGACTTGTCCTGCCGCATGACTTATGCTGAACAATTGGAGGTGGAAAATTTGAGGGAGAGGAGAATGGGTAAGGCCAAGAGGCACCGTTTTGAGGGTAGATTCCAAAGTCCCAAGGGTGGCCGGTTTCGTTAAGGCCAAGGGTATTCCAATGCTCCTACTAAAAGGTTTGCTAATGAAAACCCAAGGGTCCAAGGTGGTGGCGGTGTAGTGCCTAATCCTATGTGCATAAGATATGGAAGGGGTCATAATGGCCCATGTTTGAAGGACACTAGTGCTTGCTTTGTGTGTGGTGAAGTGTGCCATAAGGTGATTGATTATCCTCGTAATCAAAACAAGGGTAGAGATGGTCATCCATAAGGGCAAGGTGCAAATGCAGGACCTAGGGGAAGAGGAGCCCAACAAGATGGTTCCCCAAGGCACAATCGGTTCTACACTCTTCAAGGGAGGCAAGGGATAGATGAGGTTCCTGATGGCGTCACCGGTATGTTAAAAGTCTTTGATTTTGATGTGTATGCATTGATAGACCCAGCTGCCACTCTTTCTTTTATTACTCTTATTTCCAAAAAGTTTCATGTTGAAACCGAATTGTTGTGTGAGCCATATGAAATGTCTACTCCCGTTGGTGCATCCACTGTTGTTAGACGGAAATATAGAAATTTTCCCATTTTCATTTTGCATAAAATATTGCCTTGTGATTTTTTTGAGTTGGATAGAGTGGACTTTGATGTCATTCTTGGGATGATTGATAGCATGCATATTATGCCTCTATTGATTGTAGAACCCATAGGATCAAATTCAAATTCCTTAATGATACCCATCCTTGAGTGTGAGAATCATGATGTGATGGTCAAGGGTAGATTCATTTCTTGTATTAATGCCCAAAAGTTGATTTCTAAAGGGTGTCTCTATCATCTTGTGAGGGTTAGGGATGTTGAGTCCAAAGTCCCTCCCATATAGTTGGTTCCGGTGGTTAGTGAGTTCCTTAATGTCTTCCCAATGAACTTCACAGTGTTCTTCTTGAAAGGGACTATTTTGGCATCGACCTCCTTCCCGATACTCAACCAATTTCTATTCCCCCCTTGCCTTATGGCCTAGGTGGAGTTAAAGGAGTTGAAAGAATAATTGAGGGATTTGTTGGAGAAGGGTTTTATAAGGCCTAGTCAATCACCTTAGGGTGCACCGGTCTTGTTTGTGAAGAAGAAGGATGGTTCTCTTAGAATGTGTATTGCTTACCGGCAACTTAATAGAGTTACCATCAAGAATAAGTACCCTCTACCAAGGATTGATGATCTTTTTGACTAATTTCAAGGGGCTAGTCACTTCTTTGAGATTGATCTTCGATCTGGGTATCACCAAGTGAAAGTGAGGGAGTGTGACATTCCTAAGACGACCTTCCAGACTATGTATGGGCACTATGAGTCTGGGGTTATGTCTTTTGGGTTGAATAATGCACTAACTATCTTCATTGATCTTATGAATTAGAGTCTTTAAACCCTACCTTTATTTGTTTGTGGTGGTATTTATTAATGATATCTTGATCTCTTCCCATAGTGAGAAGGAGCATATGGATAATTGAGGATGGTCTTGCAAATCTTGAGGCAAGAGAAGTTATATGCCAAATACAAAAAATATGAGTTTTGGTTGAAGGAGGTTGCCTTCCTAGGTCATGTGGTGTCGGGTGATAGTACTAAGGTGGATCCTAAGAAGACAAAGGGAATTAGGAATTGGCCTAGACCTTTGATTCCATCGGACATTAGGAGTTTCTTGGGTTTAGTGAGTTATTACCGGAGGTTTGTGAATGGGTTCTCTTCTATTTCATCTCCAATGACTAAGTGTAACGACCCCAAAAAATTCCCGAAAATGTGCCTCAAAAGTGCTCGTAGTCATAATTTCCATATATCTAAAAATCCGTTCATTATTTCAAAAATTCAACTTCATATTCTTGTTCAGGGGGCCAAAATTAGGGGAAAAGGGTCTAACCTTGATTTTAGAGCAAGCGTATCAAAATTTAAAATTCCCAAATGTCAATTTCCAGAGAGCTATTTGCGCCCCTGGCATGCAGATGAAGAAAGTGGATTCTCGCATCCTGTCCATGACTCTGACATGGATGTTTTCTGCCCAGTTATTTTATTGCGGTCCAAGAGTTTGAAGTCTTTGTCCTAAGTGTTCCCAAACGTGTATTTACCTATATTTAGCCATATTTCACCCTCATATTATCCTCAACATTCCTCAATGCTCACTCAAACACTTAGCCATATTTTTCACTCCTAAATTCAAGCCCCAAACCCTCATTTGGAACTAAGGTTTTCCTTCAAGCTTCAAGTCTTCATTTTCAATCTTCTTCAAGAGTTTCCTTAAAGCTAAGGTATGTGAGTTTCAACCATTGAGTCTTTCCACCCATGGTGTGCTAATCTCTTTTTTACTCAATTTTCATTATATAAAGATGATTTTACAATTGGGTTTACTAGTATGAACATGTCTATGAACTATGTTAAACCTATGAAAAGTTGTGACAATTTTGCTATGTATTGTGCTATAAATCTTGGACCTCTTGTAAGATTTGGAGAGAGGTTTTGATGTATATTTCTTGGGGGTGTTACAAGTTGTTGGTTGATGCTTTTACAATAGATTTTCTTGCAAGATTACATCTCTTTATTTCATGGTTTTATACTACCATTTCAAACCCGTCAAGTGTTTGATAAAATGTCCTGTTATGATTTTTTGAGGAATTATAGGTCCAAAGCATAAGATATGATATGAATAATGTTATGACGATGGAATAATCCTATGTAAATGATATATTCTATATAAAGTTTTGCATTAGACCATGCTCGATCTGGGGGGACTAAGAGCCCGAATAACCAAGATGGGGGTTTGTATTCATCAACCATGTGAGCAGTGTGTACTTCGCCACCAAGGTGATAGGGTGAGATTATCATCAACCATTTGAGGGGTTTGTACTTCACCACCAGGCTGATGGGGTGATATCATCATCAACCAACCAAGGGGTTTGTACTTTGGGAATCTAGCTTGGTTTCTTCTACACATATAATATCCTATATGGGCATGAGCTACTTAAGCATGTTTTACTTGAGCATTGGTATTACATACCATATTGTTATATGATATCTATTGTCTATTGTTATGCAGTTTGACCATGATGCATATTTCTTGTTGCATTGCATCCTACATACTTAGTACATTCAAACGTACTAACACATACACTTGCCTATATGATATCACCATGTAGGAACCAGTACCCAAGTTAATCATCCTCCTCCTCCACATGGCTATTTTGGTACTACTCAAGCTAGTTGGTGGGTTCTCCATTCCGGGGACGTTTATCTATGTTTATCTTATTATGTATTGAAACACTCTTCTTTATGTTCTACTTTGACTATGAGGGTAAGCCCAATTGCTTTGTCTTGGCCCCCGCTCTTATCTATGTAGTAGATATGTTTGTTGGATATGCTATGTATCTATGATATGAGTTTTGACTCTTTGGCTCTTGATTATGATATTATGCAAGCCTTCCCCTTAGCCCCTTTGCCCCTATTCTTACTCTTTATGTATTTTATATGCTTCCGTAACCAATGATGTGTAATGACAAATTGAGAGGCTTGTTTGGGGTTCCTTAATCACCGTATCACATTTATACCCTAGGCTTGGGTCGTGAGAAACATGGTATCAAAGCACTGGGTTGATAGATCCTAAGAGTCCAACACATTGCACCGATTAGAGTCCTATTCATGGTTGTAAAGCGCGCCATGACTATGAGAGCCTATGAGGCGTTTTAGGAAAATGTTTCCCTTCTTTATGTTCTAAGTCATGCTATAGAGTTTTGGTAATTTTTTCCACCCTAAATATCGTTCTTTGCTATATTAGATCACGCCTAACATTCGAGGACACAGGGCCCAAGCTTCTGAGGAGCAACCTACCAATCGTAAGCTTTGTGATGCTCTCACTATGCTTTCCCAAGTTGTGGCCAATCAAGTCAACCAAGGGGACCAAACCTCTCATGCTACTACCCCGGGAGCTAGGGTAAGGGACTTCATGAGGATGAATCTTCCGGTGTTGTATGGGTCAAAGGTGGATGAAGATCCACAAGAGTTCATTGACAAGGTCCATAAGATTTTGACTATCATGGGTGTTGGGCCGAGTGATAAAGCGAAGTTGGTGGCGTACCAACTCAAAGGGTTAGCCCAAATATGGTGTGATCAATGGAAGGGGGAGAAGGGAAATGGTAATATGTTGCTTTGGGCGGAGTTTAAATTGACTTTCCTTAATCAGATTTTCTCTCTTGAGCTTAGGGAAGCTAAGTTGGTAGATTTGATGAACTTGAAGCAGGGTTCCATGAGTTTGAGGGAGTATGCCCTCAAGTTCAATCAAATTTCAAAATATACGCCTCATTTGGTGGCCGATCCTAGATCTAGGATGAATAATTTTATGATGGGGGTCACCGACTTGGTGAGCGAAGAATGCCAGTCTGCCATGCTCATTAGTGACATGTACTTATCCCGATTAATGACATATGCCAAACAAATGGAAGGGAAAAAGTTGAGGAATAGAAAAGGTCATGAGGACAAGAGGACCCGTTTTGAGGGTAAGTTCCAAAAGGGTGCTAGATTTCACCAAGGCCAAGGGTCTTCCCATGCTACTAATAGGGGATTTGCCAATGACTTCCCCAAGCCTGTAGTTGTTTATGGTGTGACTCCTATTGATGTGTGCCCTAAATGTGGAAGGAATCATAGAGGTCCATGTTTGAAAGATTCTAATGCATGCTATGAATGTGGGGAGCTTGGTCAGAAGAAGGTGGATTGTCCAAGAAACCATGGTAAAGGCCGAGGTACAAATGCAGTTCCAATGGGTAGAGGTGGTCCTCAAGGTGGTTCCCCAAGGCACAATCGGGTTTATGCTCTTCATGGGAGGCAAGGGTTTGGTGAGGTTCCCGATGCTGTTACCAGTATGTTAAAAGTCTTTGATCTTATTGTGTATGCTTTGATTGATCCAGGTGCTACTCTTTCTTTCGTTACCCCTTTTGCTGCTAAAAAGTTCCACGTTGAGTCCGAGTTGTAGCATGAGTCTTATGATGTGTCTACTCCTATTGGTATATCTATTGTTGCTAGGAAGGTGTATAGAAATTGTACGATTTGCATCTTGCATAAAATATTACCTTGTGATATTGTTGAGTTGGATATGGTTGATTTTGATATCATTCTTGGGATGGATTAGTTGCATGCATACTAAGCCTCTAATGATTATAAAACCCGTAGGGTCAAGTTCCAATTCCCAAATGAACCTGCCGTTGAGTGGTAGAGTCATGATGTGGTGGTCAAGGGTATGTTCATCTCTTGCATTAAAACCTATAAGCTGATATTTAAGGGGTGTTTGTATCACGACCCAACCCAGGGACCGTGATTAGTGTCGATTAGGCACCCAGACAAACACTAAACAGGATTTCCATCTATAATAGCTAAGGAATCTACCGAAATTTCAGCAGAGTTTCCTCTGTTTTACTGACTAACCACACCTGCACACAGCAATCCTAGCATACAGCAAACATCTATACACATATATATGCGGGCCGACAAGGTCACCACTGCGGTAGAACCGCCCAACAAACGTATCATACATACATAGTCATGCCACATGAAATATCCCATACCCATATGTATCCACAGACCTCTAAACATACGGAATGAATCATAGGACGGGACAGGGCCCTGTCATACCCTCGAATATGCATAAATGCAAAATATAGAAAATAAGGGTACATGTATATACCAAAAGTCTGCTCCTGAGGCAAAGGGAGCACTTCAACGGTAGACAGAGATTCTAAGAAGATGGCTCTCTAACCTGTACTTCGGTACTTGTGGGCATGAACGCTGCCCCCACCCCCTCCCCCCGAAGGAAGGGGGTCAGTATGAAATACGTACCGAATATGTAAAGCGGAAAGTACGAAAAATAAGTGGGAGTAATAATCCAAATAAAAATATGAGTCAAACTTGTATGCAAACATCAAAATAATCATTTAAAATATCAAAATAATGCATATAGAACGGGAACGATGGCGACCTCCAAACTCGCGCCATACCACAACATAACACCAGAAGTTTCAAATCCCCAAAATTTCCAACACAAGTCCCAACTGTAGTATAGGTGAGCCGAGGCAAAGGGTGGACCAGCACTCATGTACCGTAATATGTAGAGGTCATCATGCCCGATAAGTGAGCCGAGGAAAGGGGTCCAAAGCACTCACGTGATTTGGGGCAAAGGATGGACCAGCACTTACACGTCATGATGCCAACATATCCCAAGCCCAGCTTCTTATGTCTCCAAACTAAGAAAAGCCAGCCCATGGGCAAACCAACCCTCCATATCCAACCTACTTCAGAATATATATACATATATACATATAGTTATACATAAGCACGATAATAACTGGCCCGGGAACCGATGAACGAGACCATAACGAAACAAATAGAGTCGTGAGATTCACATGCATAAAAACTAATTCCATAAGCTTAGTGATATACAAAATATTCATTTTTGAAATCAAGAAGTTATTCATTTATGAATATTGTCAAAATTGCTCAAATTTACACATAAAGGTGATTTCACAAGAACTTACTTAATCTCCATCATGCACACTACTAGAATAGGCTTCAAAACAATTTTTAAAGAGATTTAGAATTTTTATCGAAAGTCTTACGCATTAGTAATTTCAGAACAATTTGAACCTATAGTTTTCCAAACTATTTAACTTTCAGTCAAACGAACACCATTCATGGATTCTAAAGATTCAAAAGTTAAGGATGAAGTTAATTTAGCATAAGAGTGGCAAGGAATGAACATAGATCCCATTTAGGCTTTTCGTCG
>JAABOM020062116.1:0-10491 GCA_011800125.2 Solanum clarkiae
TTTGGTTAATCTTTAGTGGACAGTTGAAGAATGTAAACATTATAGAATTACGAACCATATTTTACAAACACCACTGAATTAATTACAGAAACTTGTGGCCTATTATGAGCCTTTTTGTTGTCTAAGTAAGGTTTTCTAATTATAGTGGAAAAGATATGTCCTGAAGCGAGGATTTTCCTTAAATTGATGTTTCGAGAGTGTTTAGACAGTTAAATTTGTCAAAGTACTATCTGTCTTTTGTGAAGTATTTCCCTTTTGTTGTTATTGCTTTCTCCATTATTTACTAGTTTCGTTGGGATTACTGCACCAGGTCATGTGCATGCTGCAGATCAAAGGAGTGCCGGTTTCAGAATTAAACTGCAAATATCTAATGCTGGAGTTGCATATGAAAAAGTTTAATTTGTACGGACCAGCTGGTTTTTTGAGAGCCTCGCCTCATGTGGAAACACTGAACATTGACATGCAAACTACGGTGCTAACTTCCTGGAAATTTTCTTTCTTTTTACATGTATTCATTTTGTTGAAGTTTTAGTACTACTCCACATTGCTTCCGAAGTAAAATGCAAATGTTTTCCTAATTATTAGTAAGAAGCTTTGCTTATGTCACTGTAAAGCTTCGTGTTACCATGGTTTGGTTAGTATTGTTGTTTCTTTGTGGCAAATGAGTTCTGAAATGAGAAGCATAGTAACACTATCACTTCTTCTTTTTTTAATAAAGCTTGTGCTATAACTCTTTGTGGACACTTCCTATGGAACCATTTTTTGTCACCTTCATGCAAATTTCATTTAAGCTGACCTGCATTTCGTCCTGATTATATTTTGTGTCTCCAGTTAGATGATTTCCCTTGCCAATTCCTACTGCAACTCTGAGTTGCTTGATTTGGCCAAAGGAGATAATATGGATTTGCAGAGTGGGGCTTCAAGCGTTGAGTTTCACAACCTCAAGAAGGTGAAGATTGTCATCACCTCGAAGCAGTGCTTGAAGGATCATGTTAAATGGGGCTTTAAAAAGATTTCCAAACTTTCAGAATTTCTGTTAAAGAAAGCATCAGTTTTGGAGAAGTTTGTTATCATATCAAAGAGAAGAAGGTGCGAGACATGTTCAATGAACTGTCAATCCCAATATTTATCTCGATTGGCTGGAAAATTGTTAGGTTGTCCAAGATCGTCCACCAATTCTTTGATTATCTTCTAGGAGGGAGCTTTCCATAACTTGACAACTACTAGTTTCCTATCTCAAGATACTAGAAGTGTTGCCTTATATTAAGTTTTTGATAAATTGCTTATTATGTAATATGAATCTTTAACTTCTCTATGTAATTTTGTACTAGATGTCACCTTATACTAGATTTGCTATTGGATTTGCCCTTGTGGCATATACCAAATGTCATGGTATCTTGGTTTCTTATGAAGCATTTTGTTTTTTTTTTGAAGATTTCCTACAAGTCACATTTTTTAGGATAGGTTAGTGTGTGTGCTTTGCACGTGTATATGTATATCATATCATCATACTATACTAAAAGTGGGAACAAAAAAAGTTAAATGTTGGATTACCAAATTATCCTTTAAAAGTTGAATAATTATTATGAAGGCACTTTCATTGTACTAGAGTGTCCAAGAAGTTTATGAAGCCACTTTCATTGTACTTTGAGTTTGTGAACAAGGTTCTTCTTCCCAAGTCTGAGAAACCTACAATTGCAACCTCTTTCGATCTTTTTCTCATGGAGTCTTTGAGTAAAACGGAGGAGATAAATCTTCCAGCAATTCATGTTGGAACACATCAAGAAGATAATAACTGCTAAAGATGGAATAGGAATTAAGGGAACCATAAAGCACCCAATGTCACCACACATACTCATAGAGTGTGAATGTGTTGAAGGAAGAGGAGTGAAGAAGGGAATGTCATGAGTTTCTGAAGAGCACTTGCATCATGAATTGGAGGAAATATCACCATTGATGACAAAGAAAGACACCAAAATTGCTCAGCTGAAAGCTCAGTTAACCAAAGTCTCTGAGCAGGGACCTAGTTTAGAGGAGGTGTCTGAATTGAAGGCTCAGAATGCATAGCTCACTGCTAAGGTGGAAGAGCTTAAGGATAAGCTTTTGAAGAGTCATGATGAGGCTGATGCTCGCCTTACCCTTGACCTCCAAAACCTCAATCCCAAACCCTCTTCTTCCTAGATTTCCCTCATATTAGTCTAGACTGCAAGAATATATCCTAGCTAACTCTAGCTACAGATTACACAAGGGAAAAACTGAAACCCAACCTAAGATGAACACCAAATTGTTACTATTTAGAGCCGATGGCATGTAACTAAGAATGAGCAAAGAAATAAACTAAAAAACAGTAAGCTAAAATGATGAAAAACTCGGCCACCATTGTTGTCCTTCAATTGTATTTCTTGAGAGTATATTCAGAGCCTTTTTTTATTGTGAGAAAGTTGATTTGCAAAAGGTTAATTGTGCCTAATGTTGATTGGACACAATATAGGATGATTACTTTTGCTTAGTGCAATTCTATTGTCAAGAGGCCTACCAACTGCAAAAGTCCTAGCACACCCAAAAGTGGTCACCGGCAATGTACTATTTATAGTTGTAAAGTTACACACCATTAGTTCTAACATGGGATCACATTCCATCGCAGAGTTTGTTAAATCATCAAAACTTTAATCCAACACCAAACTAAGGAGCATGTATTACAACTTCACTCAAATGAGTCCCCGAGTCAAAGTTGTGATTTAAAATTGGCCACATGTTCTTTTGACTGACTTACTCCATCGTCATTGTAAAAACATAGCACATCTATCTTGCGTGGTTACTTCAAACCATTGATGTTCAAGTTTGAAAAGGTGTTATCATAATTGGTAAGAGAATGAATTGGACGGCTTAGAACTTAAAGTTGAATCAAATATGCAGAATATGAAATTAAAGCATAGAGATATTTTTAATATATCCCATAGCCTCTCAATGTTAAGTATTGATGTTTTTATGGTCTGCAAGACTTATTAGACTTTACTCAATACTCACAAGACCCATGAACCCAGTACTTTGATACCAATTAATTTGTTGCAATCAAAAAAATTTCAATCATGATGTCAGTTACATCTTGTAACATTCTGAGCATTTGAAGGTTGAAAATTTATCATATGGGTTAAACTATTGAAAAATCGATGAATTTTTAAGTCAAGCGGATTGCAAAATAAATATTTTGAAAAAATTGCTTATCTAGATGAGTGTGTGACAGCAGCGTATTGTGGACATGCTTCAGGATAGTTCAAATTTGTTCTTAATGAAAATCTAGCCAAAGTTGGAATTCGCTCAAAAATGAATCAGGACAAAGCACCTCCGCATCACGGACATGTTCTCCTGTTGTTTTCCAGTTTTCAGTTTTTCAGTGAGAGTACTTTGAACATTTTCGTATGTGTCATTAAATGAATTTGGATGGTCTTTTGGACTAAATTTCATCCGTTAAATTACCCTTAACCCCCAAATTGACCTTATTCTTTCACAATTCACATATTACAAAGTTTCTCTCTCTACAAAAGGCTTCCCAATCTCTATTGAAGACATTCAAGAATTTCACCCAAATTCTTCGTTAAAGTCAAGGAATTTCTCAAGCTTCTCCTAAATTCTTGTTCATAGTATGTGAGTCTTAATCCATGGAATCCTTTCTTCCGTGGAGCTCCTCCAAAATTCTCAATTTTCATTCAAATTTAAGTATGTATGTTTTATAGGTCTTCTCAACTTCTACCCAATTTCTTCAATTATGACGTAGATTATTATTGATCTATTCTAATGTGAATTGATGTAAATTGCATTCAATTAAGGACTTTCTTATGAAATCTCTACAAATTTTATTTAGGGTTCATGATCCTATAGCGGGTCTTGTTCAATTCTTATCTAATTGAATGAATTATCTTTCAATTATGATTTAGTTACTCAATTAAGCAATGATTTATTATCTAATTGCATGATTATAATTTTCAAGTAATTTCTCTACAAGGATTTCTAGGATTCATGATTACTAATGTGATTTATTATAATTATGATTTTATGTATGAATTTCATTACATAGCATGTTTTTAAGATAGTTTGAGATTAAACCTATATCATGTCCCTAGTTTATGATGAATTATGATCATGAATGATAAGGGTTTCTTTCAAGGTTTATGAAAGTTATTCAATAATGTTTTTATGAAATACCTTCAATGATGAATAACGTTGGTGAAAGGACAATGCTCAAGAAATCATGTTTCATGTGTGATAAAAATAATTCTCACATTGATAAATCATCCGAAGTTTTTATGAGCTATTTTATATGAAGGATGATTTTTAATGACTCAAAGATATGATTGACTATGATACTATGATTTACTATTTTGTGGGTTTGACTTAGCACCGAGAAAGTTTAAGGATGGGGTTTAGTCCGGTGGACGTTAAGTTTATCCGCTCAAGAAAATCCTAGTAGCAATCTCTTGTCTATAACTATGTGCCACCATAAGTTGCCTCTTTAGGCTAGGCTAGTGGATCCACATTTAGCCCCAGCTGTTGAATGAAATAATGAATGTACCATGATGGATTCTACTTTGGCAAGTCCCCTCCCCCCCCCCCTTGGTGGTCAATATGGGAGTTATATTGAATTCCATGTAGCTCACATGGTCTTATTGTTGATTATAGTAATCTCTCACAAAATGAATATGTTACTTTAACCTTTGCTATGATTTGATGCTTGACCACATAACTTATGATCATATTTTACATCAAGTTTTACTTCATGGCCATGTTATTGTGGCCTTGCAACCCACCACTCATGCATCATCTCATTCATATTGTATGTACATATATCTATGTACGTCATGCATTGATTATACTTATCTAGTACATTCCAACCTACTGATGCATACTATATGTCTACATTATGTTATAATGTTGGAGAAGGTTCTCATTCCACTTCTCACACATTTGGCTACTCTCTAGAGTTCGCCTTGAAGATATTGTGGTGAATTCTCATATTCGAGGACAAGTCAATTGATATTTCACGTTATGTTGTTTAGCTCTTATAGTATTTTGAGACTACGTCATTTTACTACTTTTGAGGGTGAGCTAGGAACATGTACACAGGCTCCCCCCCCCCCCGACTTATGCTGTGTGTAGAGAGATGTTGGATGATCTATAAAGAGTTTATGATCTTTCTCTTTGGACTAAGTTGTTTTCTCTCTTATGATATTGATATGAGGCTCATACCCCCCCTCCCCTATAACTTATGATGATACTTTTATTGACTTATGAATGCTTTTTGATATGCTAAGATGGTTTGGTTGGGATCCTTCGAAGTTTCAATCACCATATCACATCTAGTTCCTGGCTTGGATCGTGACACATCTAATCCAATAAGCAAATCGATTCATGTTTTAGCCATTTATTCCTTATTAATAAATATAATGAAAGCATACGAGAGTGGTGATAATAAAGTTTCAAGTCTAAATATCTTAAATACGTGAAAATATAACAAAAATTACCTCAAAGATCCGGTGATATATGGATCAAGAGCAAAATAAATACAAGAGTGTGAAAAAATACATTGTCGAGTGTTGAGAAAATACGCGTCTTCTACAGTGAGGTACCAGGTCCCTTGAAGAAATAAAATCAGAAACAAAAAGAAGACAAACAGGAAGGAACAAAATGCAAGGATTTAACATGGAAAAACTCCTTGCTCAAGGGAGGAACAACACAACTTATCCTTACAGGATTTTCCAAAACCCGAAATCCACTAAATGATGAGCAAAGTAGCCAAATACAACACACATTGTTTATTTGTCTCACTCTCTCACCATTTCCACTTGTAGCCCAACTACAAGTTATGAGCAACCACAAGCAAACCCTTGTCTATACTCTCACCTCTCAGATGAAGTTAGACTACTAATCATAACACCTCAAGACCCAAATCAGCCAACGAGGTTCACAGATCTCAAAATAGAATAAAAACAGTGATCAAATTTCCTTTATAAACTAGGAAATGATCTTACACTACTACAACATAGCACAACAACTTACATAAAAGGGAACTACAAACATCTTCTATCAAGTCCCTCGAACGCAGATGCTGAGGCTTCTTAATAGGAGCCAAAAGAGAACTTTTTGAGCAATATGAGTATTCATTTTGTGAGTTTTTTGAAAGTTGTCTTTGTTCCTTGGACAAGCTCCTTTTATATTGCACAAGATGCATCACATGGACCAGTGGTCCTTCAGTACAAATGTAAGTGACATTTCACCAACCACATCAACTGTAATAGTTTGTATCCCATATGCAAACACTACACGTTGATCTGATAGGCTATCTGATCCTCGAGTCAGTTTGTTAATCATCAAAATATTCACTTAACAGTTTTTCCCTTTTTGATGCTGTCAAACTGTGATCCTTTTTACACAGTTCCCCCTGAATGTATGAACCCTTATCAACCTGTTCTCCCCGCCCCCGAATGCATGCACCCCATTGCCTATTAAGCTATCTTCCCCTTTTTGGCATCATTAAAAAACTAAATAGTAAACTGAGATAATACCCACAATGAAGGAATTTTGGGTACCTCAGAGAGCAAACATGAGCAGAAACATAGAAAATAAAGATAATGAACAATATAAGAAAACAGAACAACTTATCATTTCATTAAAGTTAGCATTTCATGCATAGCAAAAACACTACAATGTTATGCAAGAAATTCTGACCTCGTTGGGAACCAGGTCCCTGATGATAAGATACTTGAATGAGTTTTCTTTAAGGTCATATCTTTAAATCCTATGAGACTGCCAAATTTGCAAAATTGCAATATTCGTTTAGGCAGTCAACTTATTGTAAATAATTACTCAGATATCTTCATAGGAATTTTAGCCAAAGAGAAGGAGGATATCACTGTCATAAGGACTCAGAGTGCTTCTATTCATGCACAAAGCTTATTTGTTGGTTTTGGGAACCCACTTCAGTCTGCATTTCCAGTAGCAAGACAAAGGCCTAATCAAAATTTTCTTGGTCCAACGTGGCAATTGTTTGTTGCTCTGTTTTGGTTTGGGACCTGGTCCCTCATTCACTCTTTTATTTTTAGAGTAATCAGAATGATGCCTTTTCAGAATTCTTTTGAGAACTTCACAGCCTCCTTTTAAGTGACCATTTCTACCATAGTGTAAGCACAACAAGTTGTCAATAACAGAAACATATTTACTGTGATGATTATAGGGAGGATCAATTTTGTTCACATATCCTAGACCCTTTTTATCATGTCTCCTGTGGTTAGACATGTCCCCCAACGGCTTTGATGAGGTAGTCCATTTCAAGGACTTGTTCAGGTCATCCTTGACCTTGCCCAGGTCCTTCTCCAACATAGCATTCCTTTCTAAGGCAAGCATCAACTTTAACTCAAAGTCTTTCAGCTTCTCCTCTAGGATAAGTTCATTTTCACTAATTTTACCCTTTAGTTAACATCAAATCTAGACTCATTTTTCATCAAGTTCAAAGGCTCATTTTCTCAGCTTCTAAAGCCAAAACTTTCACCTCCAAGTCAGATACTTGATTTGTTAAAACAATTTTTTCATCTTGAGAAACATCAGCACTATTATTTAACAAATCTTTTTCAGTAGTCAGTTCACAGATAGAATCAATGAGAACACAGGTAAGCTTTTTCATTTTCTTGGTAGAGTTAGATCTAAGTTTTCTTTTAGATCAAGCAATGTTACCTCTTCTTCTTCATCATTAGATTGAGACATGGATGCAAACAAGTTGTCAAAGATTTCATCATCATATTTCACAACTAATATAGATGAGTTTTCAGGTTGTTCAGCATCTTTAGAGTCACTAGAAGAGTTGCCCCATACCCCCAAACCTTTCATTACTATCCTGTCAGTTGCAGCCCTTCTTTGAAATTTCTTAGGAACCTGGTCCCTTCTTTTATCTTTTCCAAACTTGGAACTATCTTTGTAGTCATTCTTGCTTTGAGGGCACTCTCTAACATAGTGGTCTGGCTTTCCACACCTATGACACGACTCCATATTCCCTGGAATTCTACCAGTACTTCCTTTCTTTGCGAATCCATGATTTTTCTTTATGATTTTTTTGAATCTCTTGGTGAGATAAGTCATGTCAACACTATCAATTTCTTCATTACTATCAGCTGATTTCAAGGCCAAGGTCTTATCCTTCTTACCCTCTCTCTTGGAAAAATCATATTGCTTGTTCAACTCGTAGGTTTGAAGGTTGCCAATAAGGACATCCATTGTCAACTTTTTCAGGTCTTTGGCTTCTGCAGTGGCATTCACCTTGCTTTTCTAAGATTTTGGAAGAACCTTGAGAATTTTTCTCACTTGCTTGCTCTGAATTATAGGTTCACCTAAATACTTTAACTCGTTGGCTATAGCCGAGAACCTAGTCTGCATATCATGTATGGATTCTCCTTCCATCATAATAAAATCTTCATACTGAGAGGTGAGAATGTCCACTTTTGATTCCTTTACCTGCTATATTCCTTCATGAGCATTTTTTAGGCAATCTCATATCTCCTTTGTAGATTCACAAGTTGAAATTTCGTTGTATCCCTCAGCTCTAATGCCATACACTATCAGCTTCTTAGCTTTATAGTTCTTTTCAATCTTATAGCGGTCAGCCTAAGAGTTTTGGTGTCTGGTTTTGGGAACCAACTTGGTCGTCTCCCCTTCTTTCACTTCGATAGTAGGGATGTGTGGTCCATCAAGAACAATGTCCCACAACTCACTATCCTCAGCCATAAGGAGGTCATGCATATGATCCTTCCATCAACCATAAAACTGGTCATTGAATCTCGGGGATCTGATAGATGATTATCCTTCTTCTAGATTGAGTGGAGCAGCCATATTTTTAGAAAATCTCGAGGTGTGAACCGTTTAGAGATCCTCGCTCTGATACCACTTGTTGAGAAAATATGTGTCCACTATAGTGAGGTACTAGGTCCCTTGAAGCAATAAAATCATAAACGAAAAGAAGACAAACTACAAGGAACAAAACGTAAGGATTTAACGTGGAAAAACTCCTTACTCAAGGGAGGAACAACCACGACCTGTCCTTACAAGATTTCCCAAAACTCAAAATCCACTAAATGATGAGAAAAGTAGCCAAATACAACACACACTGTTTATTTGTCTCACTCTTTCACCATTTCTACTTGCAGCCCCAGCTATAAGTTATGAGCAACCCCAAGCAAACCCTCGTCTACACTTTCACCTCCCAGTTGAAGTTAAACTACTAAATCACAACACCTCAAGGCCCAAACAGCCAACGAGGTTTATCGCCTCAAAATAGAATGAAAACAGTGATCAACTTTCCTTTATAAACTAGGAAATGATCTTACACTATTATAACACAACACAACAACTTCCATAAAAGGGAACTATAAACATTTTCTATCAGGTCCCTCGACTGCTAATGTTGAGTCTTCTCGATAGGAGCCAAAAGAGAACTTTTGGAGTAATATGAATATTCACTTTGTGAGTTTTCCAAAAGTTGTCTTTGTTCCTTGGACAAGCTTCTTTTATATTGCACAAGATGCATCACATGGACCAACAGTCCTTCAATACAAATGAAAGTGACATTTCACCAATCACATCAACTTTAACAGTTGTAACAGTTGTATCCCATATGCAAAAATTACACGCTGATCTGATAGGCTACCTGGTCCTCGAGTTAGTTTGTTAATCATCAAAACATTCACTTAACATCTAGGAATATCATGACGCTAAACACCTTTGTGTGCTCTGCTAGTAGTCACATCTAAATTTGCATATAAGTATGCAACAAGTATGGTGTAAATATGAAAACAACACATGCTCTCTTCGTCCCATATTACCTTAATTTTGGAGGTTTTTTCATTATTCAAATAGTTGAATTATTCGAAGTTCAAGATTAATGTTTGAAACCTTTTATATTTGTCATTTCATTTATTGAAATTTTATATTTCCTTGGAGATAAATTATACTACTTGCAAAGCTATATTCATGATTTCATAAATGATTATAGTGAAAAGTATAGTTTAAATTATGCTTTAAAAGATTTTATTTTATATATGTACATTGTCTCACAAATTAAGTTAATATAGGACGCAAATAGTATCTTATAAGTATGACAGACTAATCCTAATAAAGTACTCCCTCTATTAAGTTAACATGGGATACTGAGGGGTTGTTTGGTTTGAATATAAGTTATGATGGGATAAGTTATGATGGGATAAGTTATGTTGAGATTATTTTGGTTTGTTGGATAAATTTTAAGAATATGTTGTTTGTTTACAAAAATACTCTTCACTTTATTAGTAGTTTTATGCATTTCCTTTATTAGCTTTAGTTATTTAATATTCATTTTTAAATATTGAATAATGAATTTAAATATTTAATATATAGTTTAAATATTTTTATGTGTGCGTGATATGCATTTAAAAATAAAACTTTCTTCTTATTTAATTTAAAAATAGAATTTTC
>JAABOM020062117.1:0-10491 GCA_011800125.2 Solanum clarkiae
AGTATGAGGCCTTTTGGGAGATGTCCAAAAACAAATCCGTGAGGGCTTGGCCCAAAGCGGACAATATCATACTAATGCGGGGTTGGCGTGTGGACACGCACGTGCGAGCCCTACAACTGGTGCCCACCGTGGGCCAATAACAATGGTGTAACCTAGCGATGTGAAGGTCTGCAGTAATGCCCGGTGTCGAAAGTCTTCCCGATAGGATAGTCGGGTGGCGTGTCCCGCAGGTTGTTGCGGCGGTACAAGATGGTGACAGATCTTAAATCGAAGGTCTGTGGTAATGCCTTGTGTCGAAAGTCTTCCCAACAGGATGGTCGGGTGGCGTGTCCCGCAGGTTGTTGCGACGGTACATGGTGACAGATCTGAAATCGATAATTGCTGAAGGGGAGGTCACGAGATTGTGTGGTCTGGGTTTGAGGGGAGGTTTGTTGGGTATACAAACCCATCCCACATTGCTGGGAGAGAACAAGTAGAACCTATTTAAATAGGTTCAACCCAACCCATTAGTATGAGGCCTTTTGGGAGATGCCCAAAAACAAATCCGTGAGGGCTTGGCCCAAAGCGAACAATATCATACTAATGCGGGGTTGGGAGTGCGGTGCACGCAGGTCCCAATAGCTGAGTGATGAGTCGTCCAAACCAACGTTATGATTCTATTTACGCTAGTGGCTTAGGTTATGATAGTTAGAATTATCTTTAACTCGTACCCAAATCAATGATCAAGACTTCTCCTAAAACATACATTATGCTCAATAACTTTAAAGATGTTCCATAAGAGAAAAACAATAATCTAATACTTGAAGTACATGCTAAAAATACTTCTTTAAACTAGGTAATGCTTTCTTTAAAAATAGTCATGCTCTTTTCAAAATAAAATAATGCATTTGGAATTACTCAAAGTAATTGTCTCAAAACTCTTCTTCAACTGATAATTTAAAATACTAAAACTTTATTTTATCTGAAATTCAATGCATGATAGTGTTTAAGCAAAAGCTAACAACGCTTCTTTAGTAAATAGGTTATTTTATGTTTTAATATGCTAATTAGTTACCTGATTAGTTATTGATATGTTATTTAGCTATTTGATGTTAATATCCATTTGTTAAAATGATAATTTGTTAGATTAGTTATCATCAACATATAGTTAAATACTTAATTAGTTAATTAATTAGTCATGCCTTAGATGCGTACGACAGAATTTATAGTAATATATATAATAAAATGTCATGTACAGGCAATGTGTAGAAATAATATTAGATGCGTACGACAGAATTTATAGTAATATATATAATAAAATGTCATGTACAGGCAATGTGTAGAAATAATATTTTATGTTCGATATTCATTTTGTTGGTGTTTTAGGTTTTAAAGTTACAATACTTAAATCATAATTTTTTAGAAGTTACATTTTTTCACGATCTAAACCCTAATTTTGTTAGTACCTATGTTTTTTCCAGTTCATTTTGTTGGTGTTTTAGATTTTGAAATTATAATACCTAAATCCTAGTTTTTTTAAAAAAAAAAGTCACATCTTCTCATCAAGATTAGAACCTCAATTCTATTAGTACGTACAATTTTAAGTTCATTTTATTAGTCTTTAGATCTTGAAGTTACAGTTAGATCCTAATTTTTTTAAACTTATATATATTTTTTCAATATCTAAATTCTAATAATACATATATTTTTTCTCAAGACCTAAAATCTAATTTTATTAGTATGTACGTACACCCAAATTTTGTTTTTACAATTTTATGTTGTTTGTATTCATTTACCAAACATGTTTTTGTTAATTATTTGTAGTTGGTATGTTTCATACCTCTTTTTGGTAAGTTTAGATTTTGTCGTCCGTTACATTCATATCCTTTTTAGTAAGTTTGGAGTTTATTGGTATTCGTTATTTGCAAATTCTAGTTAGCTAATTAATAATTTTTTTTAACTAATTCACAGGTATATGTATCATATGCAAACAAATTAAATAATAATTTTCACTCTAAAGTGATTAACTATTTGAGTATTTAACTATATTAATAATAACTAAGTTAACAAATTAACATAAATATTAAACAGCTAAATAACATATTAATAATTAAATCATTTGACTAAGTATCGTATTAACAAACAATTAGATATATAGCATACATGTTTTGAAAATAACAATTGAACAAACGATAAACAATGTAATTAATAAATAAAAATATTTTTTCTCATATAGCGCATTCATCCGTGTGCTATATAAATCTATTGATTGACATTCCTTAAACCTGATTTCTTATACATTAAA
This sequence comes from Solanum clarkiae, assembly GCA_011800125.2. NCBI lineage: Eukaryota > Viridiplantae > Streptophyta > Magnoliopsida > Solanales > Solanaceae > Solanum > Solanum clarkiae. The sequence goes on from JAABOM020062117.1 coordinate 2,285, forward strand.
TAAAAATAATATATATATATTAATTATCGTGCTAGAATGGGGTAACGTCAAAAACAAAAAGAAAATATTTATTGTTAGGTAATTAATTTATTATTTTATTTGTAAACAATTCATACTATAAAAAGGAAAAAGGAAGAGAAGAAATCATAACAACAACGAACCGGCGATGCATATTAAACATGTTATTATTACAATAGTTTATGCATTGAATTCTACCAACGAATGCTATCAAAGTATAAAAATAAGTCTGCGCTTTAATTTATCTAACTTTAGAATGCAAACTGGTCAAAGATTCTTCGCCCACTATCCTCCTCCTTTTTTCACTTTATATTTCTTTCCTTTTTTTTCTTATTCGGTGTCGGGTAATCACAATGGAGCTCGATTATATTCAGATTCGTGTTGCATATGGATCCATTTGGGAGGAAACACTCCCTACTAGGGTTGTTCATGGTTATGGTTAAAAAATCAAACCAAACTGCAATCCAAACCAAACCGATTAAAAAATCCGATAATTGATTTGATTTGGTTAGGTTTGATTTTTAAATTTTGAAAACCGATTCTATTTGGTTTGGTTTGGTTTGGTTTTACTAAAAAAAATCACAAAAATAACCAAATTGAACTGAATAATTACATATATAAATTTTATAATTATTTGTATAGTATTCATAAATAAAATATAAGTATTTTATTATATTTTAATGAATTTAAATCTTTAACTTTACCATTTATATTTGAAAATTCTCTTGCCAGTGTTTTGGCATATAATTTTCTTGTACCCCTTCCCCTCAGGTAGTTATTTTAAAGTTGAGCTTGAGTTTTTTTTTTCTTATAAATATTTGATATTTGGTATATAATGACTTTAGTATTGCTTAACTAAACCACTTTGTTCGTATAATAATAACTCAAGTACTATTGTTTAATTGAATTCACAGTAGCTTTCTGTGGATTATTCAGTACTAGGTGTTTGTATCTCTATGTATGTCCTCAATAAACTTATTACTTTCAAACAGAAAACTAACCCAAAAAAATTAAACCAAACCAATCCAAACTGATAATAACCAAACCGATGGTTTTTTTTTTTTTTTGGTTTGGTTGGGTTTGGTTATAGAAATTTAAAAATCGACTAAATTGGTTTGGTTATGGTTCTAACTAATAATCGATTCAAACCAAATCATGAACACCCCTACTCCCTACCAAGGATTTTTTTCATTTCTAGGGCTCGAACCCGAGACCTCTGGTTTAGGGAGGAGCAGCCCCATCCACTATACAACATCCTTTGGTGGTCACTTTATATTTCTACTTCTTCTACCTCTTATATTTTTTAAATAAAAATGTCCCTCCTTCCCATCACCCCCTGCTAAATGAAATATGTTCAGTAAAAAATAGCTATTTTCATAATTATTTTAATTGAATTGATTAAAAAAATATATTTTGATGAATATATATTCTCAATATTTTAATAAAAAATTATTTTACACCTATGTATATTTTTCATTTAAGAGTTCAATTAATATGAGGTGAAAAAAATTAAATTTTATAATGCAAATTTGTTATTTATTTGGGAGAAAAGAACTTTTATTTTAAGTGTATATATCCCAGTTGAAAATAAGATAGTAACAATTTAAGTGTAGCCAGTTGGTTAATTATTTGAACTTCTGCTTTGTCGGCGAAGATTTCATTCTAGTATATATATATATATATATACATGCATAGATAGATAGAGAGGGGGTGGGGAGCGAGATAGAGAGTGTGTGTAATGATCCTTCAAATCATTTATGCTTTTCTACATCATTTGCATTGAGAGAGCATTTCTACAGTGACCCCAAGACATTTGTAACTTGTCGGCGCTGATAATTCAGTCGCCTAGTCATTTTTTTTAATATTGTGTAGTTTTTCGTGTTCGAAGATATGTTAAAGTGAAAAAATGAGTTTAGATATAAAATTTAACATCCTCAAATGGAATTCTGATAGTTCCATCGGTTTCAGAATGTCCAAATTAGGCTAGAAGCATGGTGGGTAGAGTACCGAGTTTTTTTATGTTAGTTTATACCAAATTTTGCATTTCAGCCTTCAGAATAGTCCAACAATTGACTTTAGTCAACATATCTTAGTAAACGTGTCTGAATGAAAATTTTGACAGCGGGTTAGCTCCGAACGTCGATTTTGGTCTAATATGACCTTGTATTCAGTTCCTGAGGCTTCTGGATTCGTTATGACCCTCTTGGTGAAAATTGAGTAAGTACGAATCTACGAAGTGAGAAGCCCCATTTGATCGAAACGGCCTCGTATGGAAATTTTAACTGCACCATTAGATCCAAAACATCGAAAGTAGTGGGGTTCCATAATTTATTTACATAAATCGGACTCTGAAGGGGTTCTGTTCACCCTGTTAAAGATAATAGAATAGCTTATATCTAGCACAGGACCCAATACTCCGAGTTCGCAAAGGCCTAGTAATCTATGCTCTATGTTCACGAAGTTGGGCCTGTATTCGTGAAGCTTGAGCAACCTTGTGCTTCGCGTTCGCAGAGTTCTCTGGAAGGCGATGCACATGTATATATTTCTAGCTTCACGAATAGATTGAGAGAAAATTTCAAAGTATTATATCTTTATCATTCGCATGCCAATTCAGTGATTCAAAAGGTTAACTCATGTAATCTTTCTAGAGAAATGTCAAAATTTATTTTTGGCATAAATTCAATATTTTGTTGTTATGTATTAGTGGGAATGAGATTTCTTAGTCATTTCATATCGAATTTAAAAAAAAATTGGGATCAATTCTATGTGTTTTCTTGAGGTGTACGTTGTGGTATTGTCAGAATTTGGTTGATTGAGTTGTATTTAAGGAAAAAATGTTGTTGAACCTACTGTCTTATTATATATTTTTCATGAAGAAATATTTTACATTCTTGGACTATTTTGTGTCGTTTAATTTATAGAATTAAGCCCGAGATTGAAGTACAAGCTCGAATAAGTATAATGATTGTTATGCATGCTCTATTTTGAGATTTTAATGTGGGGCCGATTTCTCGCTTTTTACCCTGAAATTGGTTTAAGTTCATCTTTTTTGTGATTTTAGTGTCAGAATGACCATATTGACGTTATGGTTTCATTTATGACAGCTTGCCAACGTTCTGAGATTGTTTAAAAGGGTTAGATATCTGTTGAGTGATCAGGAGCACATGTGATCAACATTCAGGTGGGCTATGATCTTCCCCTGTTCTAGACTGAAGTGGATATGTAGATCCGATATGGGTTGAACGAGTAATTAGTAAAGAGATGGGTTAGAGGCCATACATGTTGAGCATGATCATACTAGTTGATAATTGTGACTGTAGATATCTATTAGCATGTCAAGTATACTTGTGGCTAGTATACTGGTTTCCTATTGTATTTTTTACTATCTAGGATTATTACAACAACAACAGCAGCATACCCGGTAAATCCCACAAATATACTTATTAGGGAGACTATTTGACCTACTAAGATTACTTAGGATTGTTATACTAATTGTCTATCACATTCATGATTATCTATTATACTTTTGATTGTCTGATGCTTATTGAGGCTTAATCTAGGTTAGGCTAGTGATATCTTAGATTTGCGTTGGTCAGAATCGGTAGACTATTATGCTTCCATCTGATTTGACTTGAGAGACAAGGATCTTTGTAAATCGGACTAGCAGACCAGAGTCTGTAGAATTGTGTCTTAGATAGGCCATATAAAGCTGACTGATGATGTCATAATAGGATTTAAAATATCGCCTCATATAGTTAAAGCCTTGAGCTTTCCTGTGATTGAGAATACATCCTTTCACTAAGCAGTATATAAACAAGGATCAACTATATTTTGTATACCCCAAGTTAGAGACAACATAGTAGAGACTATACCAGTATAGTAGAGTCTATAAAATTATAGTAGAGGCTGCACCAGTATAGTATATGCTATACTATAATGATAGAGGCTATATCATTAAAGGTGAAATTGGTGGAGAACATTTTTTGACTAGTCTGAGTATAAGGGCTAAGGTAGATCACTAGCCACATTTGACCTTATCCCAGTAAAGCCCAGGTCATAACCTGAGTTAAAGGCCAGGTCATACCTAGGTTAGAGGCCAGGCTATAGTCTGGTTAGAGTCTAAGATGGGGTATACAGTTAGGGTTAAAGTCCTAATTAGATGAGTCTAGCAGAACAATAACTCTGTGTACATAGTTGGACTGCAAGCTCAGTTTAGCCTTATCACCAGTGACCCTTAGACTATTTTTTTGTGCGTGGATGTACTTTCTAGGCTTATGAAAGCCCGATTGGCATGCATGCATTGATAGTAAGGCCTTACACCCACATACATCACTATCCACTACTCAGTTCTGGTTACTTTCATCATCGTCAACATACAGTCTCGGCTTTTCTGATTAGGCATTGTGAATGTCATATTTAACCTTATTTTAATTACTGTTCATACTTAGTCGATCTATGTTGCCTACTGGGTACCATTTTCTTGGTACTCACCGCTACTTTCTGCATCTGTTTCATGATGTAGGTCCTAGCACGAGCCAGCGACATTGATTCCTCCGATACAACTGTTATATTCGAAAACAATTGGTGAGTATTTGGGCTCCTTGGATCCTTCCAGTCTTCATATGTATTAGTGGTTGTCTTTTGGTATTCAAGACTTGCCATGTATATCTTTTTGGCTTGTATATGTATACAGATATGTTGTGTCTATAGTAGTTCTATACAGATGATCTTCAGTCCTAGGATAGTGATGTGTAGTTATAATGTATGTATATATCCTATATCAGTTTTGGTTCTTTCTGGTTAGCTTGTCTGTTGATATTGGCTGAGTTTTCTTTCCCCTCACATCTGTTACAAGTTGTTCCGGGTCAAGGTCTGGCTTGCCTATCGAGAGCCAAGCTAGGCGTCATCGTAACTTGTAAAGTCGAACGTGAAAAAGAGAAAGCCAAATAATAATTAAAAAATTATTTAATCAAGTGTGATATTTACAAATAAACTAGCTTATTATGATTCTAGAGCTACCCCTTAGAATAATGAAAATTTATCTATTACATTAGCATGAAATAACTAAATAAAAGATTTATTTGAATTTTGAAGAACTTTACTCCACAAGCTATGATGCTAGTCTTTTATTGCTTTAAAGGACAATTTTAAAATAAAAGGCGGTGAATATTTTTTTTTTTTTTTGAATTGAAACTCAATATGTCATAACAATAGATAGCCAATACTAATTTTATTTTTAACTTTACAACTACATGTTTCAATAGTGAGGCATAGGATCTCCTCCTCCCAGTTTTAAATTTAACTATGAATCTGCATTTGACACAATAAAATTTTTTGCATTTGGTGGGAGTAGAGCAGTGAGAAAATAATTTATACATATCAATGGTGTGCATCACACAAGATATAGGTATCATGATATTTCATCGTCTCCCAATTAGGTTCGTGTCTCAAAATATTATTTTGACAATCCAACATATTTGTTGTACAGTTGAAACACTCTTAATTAATCTATCTCATATATAAAGTAATGTATTTGTTGCACTCATAGTGTTTTCTTTCTGGCATCCACTCTCCGTAAAAATGTAATTATAAAAATTTTGTTCCATAGGTTATAGCCGATTAAATATAAATATAACCCTCTCGTTCTTGACATACACAACTTCTCCCCAAAAATGATGATTTTTATTAAAAATGTGCCAAATACTAGTAAATAATTTAATGATTTTCGCTTATAATAAAAAAAATTGAGACGAATATGTTTGTTTTCGAATAGGTACCATATATTTTAGGACTATTTATTAAGATAATTACATAATAATTTGAGAAAATTAATAAATGACAATTTTATCTATTGTGAAATTTTTAAATAACAGAGAAGAAATTTAATCAATATTTTTAATAACCTTCAATTTTTAAACTAACAAATTTAGAGTATGCACTTTACGCATGACCTGTATATATTTATTATTATATAATTTAAAAATAAAAAATATTATTAAATCTCCAAATGTATAATGCTATCATGAATATGATGAAAATCAGAAATAAAATTTTGAGCGTCTTTTAATCTATAAAAAAGTAATCGTCCATGATTTTACTGATATAATTTGTACATATAATCTAAGATAGAGCTCTATTACAACAGACTTACAATTCTTAAATAACATAAATCCATATATCATAATTATTTGTCCTTGATTATGTCCAATTCATAATTTTTCCCCCACGGTTTACAAAAATAACATATATAATCCATTTGAATACCAACATACACGATCCATTAATAAATGATCTATCAAAAATTTAAGTGGGCCTCCTAAAAACTTAACCAAGTAAGTTATTAGTTTCCTTCAATTGTTTTTTCAAAACATTTGAAATGATAAAATTATAAAAATTAAGAGCATGCATGTCATGCAGCAAGGATCGCATGGATAACAAATTTTACTTATTAAGTAAATAGTTGAATTAGTATAGATCTTGAATATTTTAAATTTAATGACAGAAAATCTTTAAACCCAAAAAGAGTAGTTTCAATTTCTGTAGATCAATTCGATGTGATTGTTTCGCTATTTTTTTAATTTTATCTTTACCTATTATATTTAATGATTCTATTTTATTATTGACTTGTATTTTAGGATAGTTCAACAAATGTTCTACTAATTCCATCGGAAAAAAATTAAAAATTTCATATAAACTTCCTCTTGGATTTTTCTGGCATAACCCAAAATCATATGTAAAATCATTATGCACCGACAAAAATAAATATGACATTCCATAAGGTTCAAGCATACAAAGCATATAACTGAAAATTAGTAATAAAAGATGATAAGAAAAATTTAGAAAAATTAAAAAAAAAAAAAACATCAAGAGAAAGAATTGTACAAATAATGATAGTTCATAAAATATAAATACCTTCCAAATCAATACAAATGCGGATCGTCATATCTTAATAATAAAGGAGGGCACAAGAACTTGACTATTATTGTGCTTCACTGCTATTAAATGCTCGATGTGAGATCTCGTGTATTTTGTGTATAATATAAATAGCATGACATGAATGCTTGACGTGTATATGACTTGTTGCTATTCAAGTTATGACCCTAATGATCCAGATTTAGTATTTTAAATATTATGCTACCCAATCTTCTGGGGAGCAATTGAGTTAGTTTGTATGTTTCAGTGGTTAATTCGATTGAATAAAGTATTGAATGCTAGTCACGCTCTCTAGTTTGTCACGCGCCAAACTAAGGGGCACATGATTAGCACCAATACCTATTTAGTTGAGTTAGCCACTAATACATACTAACTGATTCAATTACGGCCTAGAAGATTGAATAGCATAACATCTAAAATATTAAGTCTGGATCAATGTCATAACTTGAATAACATCAAGTCATATGCACCTCACATACTCATGCTATACAACATATATAATGTGAAAGAAACACGAAATTTGATATTCTTCTCCCTTAAGAACATTCATCCACAAATGAATTCAAATAATTTCTTTGCCATGACTATATTATTTCCAATGCTATATTTGTTACATTCACAAGTCTTAAATATCATTCTGAACATTTCACTTAGAAAGCTTTGTAGAGCTACCTTTTAACAAGCTATATAAATTGCACTGACCTCTGAACCTTCTCATAAGGTCAAAACTGGTGCTGAAATCTAGGGGTGTACAGAATCAAACCGTAAACCGCATCAAACCGACAAATCGAATCAATCAGCAAAAAAAAATCACTTAATGATTTGGTTTGATTTGGTTTGGTATTGACCAAAAAAAATCGCATTTATTTGGATTGGTTTGGTTTTAGTTTTAAAAAATCAAACCGAGGTCAAACCAACCCGACATTATATATATATATATCCATATATAAAATAACGTCATTTTCTCAAAACCCGGGGTGCATGCACCTCACGCGCCCCTAATTCCCCAGACCCCAATCCTTCTCTCTCTTCATTTCCCACACCCACGTACACTCTCTCCCTTTCCCCAATCTCTCTCCCCTTCTTTATCTCGACCCATCCTCGTTTGTTCCCCCGCATGCGCCATCCCTCTTCCCCATACGCACACGCTTTGGTGGTGTCGAAGCTCGTATTAGCTCGAGTGCTGCTCTTCAAAAGGTAATATTGTAGATCTCATTCCCTCTCGTTTTGTTCGAATATAGCTGTTAGATCATGTG
>JAABOM020062118.1:0-10489 GCA_011800125.2 Solanum clarkiae
TCAAGTTAAGAAGCTAAGGAATAAAGAAATAGCTTCAGTGAAGGTACTTTGGAGGAACCAGCAAGCAGAAGAAATAATATGGGAGGCCGAGGACGTGATGAAATTAAAATACCTTTACTTATTTGAAGCTAAACAGGAAGTCCAACATGCAGAATTGGGATACTAATAGGTTCGTGTGATTGAATACTTAGTGTGTTGTCAAAAGTTTGTGTAAGTAAAGGTTTAAATTTGGTTAACCTATCCAATTGTGCTAACATTCGAGGACGAATGTTCCTAGGGGGGAGGATGTATCACCCCACATCTTACAATACTAGTACTACGGAAATGAAACATGATATGGTTTGGTAAAATTAGCTCCCATTTTTAAAAGTGCTTGAATCTCAAATTAGAAGGCGATATGTATGTCTAAAGCTGAAGAGAGCCAAGTGTAAATAAGTTTTATATCAAATTCAGGAGATCACAATCCTAAATAAAGTGAGAGAATCGAGGTGCTTGTAGGACTTAGGAAGTTAGCAGGTGAGTCACCTACTTGCTTAGCTTTTAAATTGCTAGCTAAATAGAGACAAGGACCGACGTCGAATTTGTCCAAGTCCGATTATAAATAAAGTCTGTGTTAAGGGTGTAACTTTATCCCATGTTTTAGCATCATAAAGGGATTATATTTTCAGTCCAAGAAGAATATCAAAATGGCCCAAGTATATCACAATCCACTTGACTAATTAGGCCTAAAACTAAGTAAGGAGAAAAGGGAAAAATGGCAGCCAAGGCCCAACCAATTTGAACCCAATAAGACCCAAGTGAAAGGAGAAAGAAGCTGCTTCATCAACTTAGTAAAGTAAGGCTAGAGATTCCTTAGTAGGTCGGCCAAAGTTACCCTTTAAAGAGGGTTTAAAAGAGCTCCCATAAGCCATTCTAACTTGAACAAAAAAAATTAGATTGTCTTCCAAGTTTTCTCTCAACTCTTTTTTGACTTTACAAGAAGCCATAAGAGACTTTTAGGTTTCTTGGAGAAGCCCTACACCTTTAATGTAAAGTTAAGTGATTATAGTTGTATGTTTAATAAGGTTTCTTCATGAAAAATAAGAGACTATGTTGGTTAGGTATATGCTGAAAATTTTGTACAGCATGTGTTCCAAGATTGTTATATATTTTTTCCTTGTTTATTTGAAAGATTTTATCTTTTTGGTTGGATTGATTATGAATGGAGGCTACTATTCTTAATGATTATTGGTTATTTAATGTTGTATAAAGGCTTCTATACCACTTTTACGGTCCGCAAAAGTGAGTTATTATAGGATATCATAATTGTGTTCTTAGTACGAACTTGTGGGCTGATGGATAGAAGGCTATTGGCTTACGTCCTTCATGACTACTTTGGTACTATTATAAGACTGTTTTAAGGTTGTTTTTTTGTATATATGAGTTTAGGACAGTTTGCATAAAGTTGAAACAGGTTCGGGATTGTCGACGTCAAAATGTAGCGAAGGGGTGTAACGTTATGCCACCTATTTGTATGCTTCAAAGAATTGTTGTGTGTTGTACTTTGTGGGATATTGTAAGACTGTTATGGAACTAAACCAGGCTGCACATGGTATGTATATGAGAATGTGTATTAGAAAATACGATTAGGGGCAGAAAGGTTGAAAGAATACGCTGGGTTTACAATTACACGCTTGTTGCCCGTAAGGTGTTTTTTTATGAGATTGGGCTGCCAAGATGTATCTATTGGCTACTAATGCTAGTTTTATTACCTAGTATGTTGTAGATAAATATTTGGAGGAAGGAAAGGTTATCTCGAGGTAATAGCGAGGTCGTACAGCGAGGTATGTAAGGCTACTTGATTTCGTATTATTTGGCATGAAATATGGATCCCTCCTTGGCACATAAAGGCAATTACCAACTCTGACCACTATTAACCATGTCTCAACTATTTCGCATGTTCATATGCTCCCATACATAGTCACCTTTTAATTTGCATACATACATGGATACCAAGATACACGAATTCGTTCTACTAAATAAAGTTCATGTGTTATTCTACTTCTTATGCATTTCATTATATGTGTAACCTACTCCTTTCATTATAGTGTTTCCTTTTGTAATTATTTACATGTCATATGTTGTATCTACAGTCCTACAGCTCCAATATTACTACCACTAAAAGAAACATCTCAAAGGTAATTGAAAAATAAAGTAAAGTATATTGCTTGTTGATGGGTGGTAACCCGAGGGATGCAAGAATCACCTAGCCAGGGTCGATCCTATCATGGGGGGTAGCCCAAGGGGTTAAAGGAAAAGCCTAGCCAGAGCCAATCCCAATATAGATTTACCACTGATCAGTTGGTCATTTGTATTACATGATGTGCACAGATTATATTGTAAATGTAAAGTAATAAAAAGAACATAAAGTACATGATCCCACAGTATAATAAAGGACGGTCTCTTATTCTACACCAGTGTGTAGGTTCATTTGAGTTGTTACTTCATATACAGTATTTCCTGCCTTACATATTCAGTAAATTATCTCGTACTAACGTCCCTTACGGGGGACCTGCATTTCATTCTGCAGGTACAGGTGCTAGAAGATCTCCCTAGTAGGAGTACACGATATCCAACTGTTGTTACCAGGCTCCAAGTTGCTTCGAAGCTTTGTGTGTCTAGAGCTTATATCCTTTTTTTGTATTGCATAGTTAGCCGAGGCAGGGCCTGTCCCGACCCTTATTTGATACTATTTCTTATCTAGAGGCTTTGTAGTCTATGTAAATTATAGTGTGGTCATGTCTCGTACTCTAGACACCGTGGCTCCTGTGGCCTAACTATATGCATTTCCTTTTGGCTTATTATTACTGTTTACTTTCTTAAAGGCATGTTGAATGTAGAAATGCCTTATAATATGTATAGAAACTGCACAGATACAGGTTGGTTCTCCTGCTCCTTATTGGCAATGGGTGCCAGTCCTTCTTAACGGGATTTTTGGGCATCACAATATTTGTGCTACCCCTTTGAGTTGGTAGGCCGCCAACTCTACCTTATCTTCTGACCTCACAGCCATAATAGCCAACACCTTGTAGACCTTATCAATGAACTCTTGAGGGTCCTGATCTACCTTAGACCCATAGAACTCTGGGGCATTCATCCTCATGAAATCTCTCACCTGAGAAGCTAGTATAGGAGCATGAGGGGCCATGGCCCCTGGGTTGGATTGATTATCCGTAACTTGTGCAAGCAAAGTGAGATCATCCCGAAGCTCTCCATGAGCCGGTTACTTCTCGGGTGTGCGGGATCTTCTTCCTCTTATGTTAGGCATGATCTAGCATAGCAAAGAACAAATGTTAAGGGGAAAACCTTATTTCAACTCTATAGCATGACTTAGAACATGAAGAAGATAAGTATTTCTTAAGACATGTCATAGCCTTTTACTCATAGTTGTGGTGCACAACATAACCATGAATAAGACTCTAATCAACGCAGTGTGTTGGACTCCAAGAATCTAACAACCTAGTGCTCTGATACCATGTTTGTCATGACTCAAGCCTATGATCTAGATGTAACATGGTGAATGCGGAACCCGAAGGAACTCCAAACAAGCCTCTTAGTACATCATTCACACATCCTTGGTCACGGAAGCTATAAAATACAACAAGAGACAGAGGATAGAGACACACGTGGCTAAAGGAAAATTCTCATATCATAGACATCAAGAGTCAGGAGAGAGTCAAGCTCGAAGTATAATACAAATATGTCCAACAATACCTCTATAACTTAGATACTCAGCAGGGGCCAAGACAAGCTACCGTGCTCATCCTCATAGTCAACATTTACATATAAGAAAGATAGTCAAAATTTTTCTTTGCATTATAACAAGTATCTAATAGTAGTTGAAGGATAGAGTGATGCAAATTGGATTACTAGGTCAACTGAAATCAAATCCACAAGTGGTTATGTTTTTACTATTGGTGGAGGAGAAATATCATGGATGTAACACCCTCTAATTCTTTCTACCTGATTTGGAGTAAATATGCAGGAGATGCTGAGAAAACTCTGAGAATAAGCTGTAGAAACAGGTTTATGAGATCCTTTACTACTCATATTAAGATTTAGTAAATTCTAGGGGATTTAGTAAATTCTAGTAACTCAAATTTTAAGGACCCTTCAATTTACGAGAGGATTTTATGACTCATCCAGTGTTTTACGACTCGTAGAGAGGGGTTTCATGACAAATTCTACTAAAGTCCAATTTCAAATTCCCTTGTTCACGAAAGGTCATCTATGACTCATGGATTGGTCTACAACTCATAGAACGAGGTCTCGTGCAATCTTTAGAAACTAAGAATTTTAGATTTGTCACATACGAGAGGCTGTCTATGACTCGTAGAGTACTCTACGACTCATAGACCCCAAAGACCGTTTTAATGAGGGGCTTTTTTATCCATTCTATTTTCTATTTAAATAAATCCCTGACCATCTTGGGTATGAATGAGGTCTTAAAACAAACCTAAGTGCAATATTTTCCAAACTTCAAACTTGGGTTTTCTTGATAACAAGAGGAGAAGAGAAAGAGCTAGGGTTTTCAATTCAAGCACAAGGATTGATTGACGATCAATTGTTTCTTCTATTCCCAGGTATGTAAAGCTTACCAAAGTCTGAAATCTCTTTCTTCACATGCCCCCTTCATCATCTTAAGTCAAGATTTGAAAAAGAGTTGAGATTTAAGAAATTCTACTGCCCTAACCTTAAATCATTGCTTTTATCATGGATGAGATAACTGTTGTATTGCATGTGTATTGATATGAGGCTTACATATATATTTACACTTGGTATCTTGAACCCTAATTTTCATGATTTTATGAAATTCCACGCATATTAATGAGTTGAGGTTAAGGATAAGTACATGAGTTGAGTAATTTGAGCATGAAGAGCACATTGCGTTGAGTCACATAGATTGTTATACATGAATATCTTGTTTACATAATATGATAAGTTAATCGAATGAGTTTAAATGACCTTTTGCGTTTGAGTCGAATCTGATTATTTGTACTGATTGATTGACTGATGAAAAACTGAGTTGAGTTGAGCATTGAGATTTGAGAAGATTGATTAAGTATCGAGGTTTGAGTTGATTGATTGATTATTGAGGATTGAGTTGAGCATTTATTAGTCTTAGGAGGTGTCACGACCCAAGCATATGGTCTAGGCGTGACACAGCGAATAGGGAACCTAAAGGAACCCGAAACAAGCCTCTTAGTATATTATTCACACATCCTTGGTCGCGAAAGCCATAAAATACAATAAGAGATAGTAGATAGGGACAAACGAGGCTAAGGGATAATTCTCATATCATAAATATCAAGAATCAAGAGAGAGTAAATCTCAAAACATAATACAAGCATGTCCAATAACATCTCTAAAACTTAGATACTTAGCAGGGGCCAAGACAAGGTACTGGGCTCACCTTCATAGTTAGCAGGGGCCAAGACAAGATTGTCGAGTATTTTGTATTCTAAACTTCTTTACTGCATACTATGAGTAGTTAAGTTGCATTTGTTTTTCATATAATGCTGTCATATTTGAGTTATTCTTCTGCTGTCGAGTTGATGTGGCGATAAGGCCAAATGGTAATCTTATGGAATCAGCAATAGTTCTTCAAGTGCCGCGCACACCAAGGGTATTCTCTTATAGCATGACAAACTTGGTGTTAGAGCACAGAGTTCAAGAGTCCTAGGGAGTCTATGAAGCTGTGTCTAGTAGAGTCTTGTTTATGTCTGTGTTGTGCACCACACTTCATATGCAAGAAGCTATAGGGCATTAGGAATGGTTAAACTTCTTTGGTATTCTGAGTTCATGTGATAGTGTTGAAAACTTTATAAAATTCTTCTCTAACTCATGTGTTATGTGATTGCAGATCATGTCTCCAAGATGCATATAAGCCAGAGGAATGCTTCAGCTAGCACTACTATGAACCCTACTTCAGACTTTCCTCCTCCGATGGAAATGAGGGGTCGAGGTCAACCGGCTAGAACTGTTGGTGTTTTTGTGACACTTATCGCTCCACGCGCTCCCACCATAAAGGCTGACTTTAGAAGAGTTACCACCATGCCCACATAGTTAGTAGCTGCCAAGAGCAGGAACCAGGGCTCAAAGACTCCTAGTTCTAACTCTCATTAGCCATCAGCTGCTTCCAGACTGCTAGACTTTCTGAGGATGAACCCACTGGTCTTCACGGGGTCAAAAGTTGGGGAAGACCCTCAGAACTTCATGGATGAAATGTGGAATGTTCTAAAAACCATGCATGCGACTGAGACAGAGGGAGTTGAACTTGCTGCCTACCAGCTCAAGGATCTGGCCGATGTTTGGTATAATCAGTGGGAAGAGAGTCAAGGTGAGGATGCTAAGTCTACTACTTGGGATGAGTTTGATAGTGCCTTCCTCGATTACTTCTTCCCTCAGGAATTGAGAGAGGCGAAGGTTGAGGAGTTTGTGAATCTGAAGCAAGAGGGGATAACTATTAAAGAGTATAGCTTGAAGTTCATCCAATTATCCAGGTATGCCCCAGAGATTGTCTAGGATTTGAGAGAAAGGATGAGGAAGTTAGTGTCTAGATTGGGTAAGCAGGTGAAAAAAAAAGTGCAAGGCAACATTGTTGATTCCAGGTATGGACATTTCTAGAATGATGGTCTATGCCCAACAAACTAAAGAGGATAAGAAAAAGGACAGAGAAGAACACTTGAGTAAGAAGGCTACATCAGCAAGGCCTAAGCCTACCTAGACTAAGCAGGGTGAGGGAGATAAGTCTTATTTCTAAAAGAGGTCTTCTATCTACGCATCGTCTTCGGCTAATGCACCAAACCTGAGCCACACTTCCTAAGGTCAGCCAAACTTTATGGCACAGGATGCACAGTCTCAAGCAAGTGCGATGCTTGGCTCTAAAGGGAAGCCACCTTATAGGAAATGTGGTAGGATACATCTGGGAGAATGTAGACAGGGAGGGAATGGTTGCTACAAGTGTGGCCAGCCAAGCCATTTTCAGAAGGAGTGTCCGATGCGGGGAAATAAGGCCCAGTATTCTACCACAGTACCACCAGCAAAGGGTAACCAGATAGGTGCTACTCCAAGGGTAAGCGATGGGACAAACCATATGTACCCAATAGGGAATTGACAGGACCAAGAGGTTACACTAGATGTTGTGACGGGTATGCTTTGAGTCTTTACCTTTCCTTGCTATGCTTTACTTGATTCGGGTGCAACTTGTTCTTTTGTGATGCCATATGTGGCTAGTAATTTGAGATTCTTCCTCTGTGGTTACTCGAGCCATTTTCTGTGTCTACTCCTGTTGGTGAGTTCATCCGAGCTGAGAGGATCTATAGAGATTGTGTGATATTCATCTATCATAGGGATACTCTTGTTGATTTGATTGAGTTGAAGATAGTCAATTTCGATGTGATCTTGGTATTAACTAGCTTCACACCTGTTATGCCCCTATTGATTGTTAAACTCGAACTGTCAAATTCCAGTTCTCGAATGAGCCTATATTGAATGGAAGGGAGATTCGGTTGCACCACAGGGTAAGTTTATTTCTTACCTCAAGGCCCAATGACTGATTTCTAAAGGATACATCTACCACCTTCTGTGAGTTAAGTCTGATGATGTTGAGCCCCCTACTCTTGAGTCTGTCCCCATTGTGAGCGAGTTTCCTAATGTATTTCCTGAGGATCTGCCCGGAGTCTCTCCTGATAGGGAAATCAACTTCAGAATCAATGTTCTTCCTGACACCTAACCTATCTCTGTCCCACCATATAGAATGGCCCCTGTAGAGTTGAAAGAGTTAAAGGAGCAGTTGAAGGATTTGTTAGAGAAAGTATTTATAAGGCCAAATGTCTCTCCATAGGGTGCTCCGATCTTGTTCGTGCGAAAGAAGGATGATTCTCTGAGGATGTCCATTTATTGCCATCAATTGAATAAGGTGACTATTAAGAATATGATCCCCTTCCAAGGATTGAAGATTTGTTCGACCAACTTCAGGGTGCCATTGTTTTCTCTAAGATAAGCTTCAGATCAGGCTATCGTTAGTTAAAAATGAGAGAATGTGACATCCCAAAGATGGCTTTTCGAACCTAATATGGTCACTTTGAGTTCTTGGTGATATCTTTTAGGTTAACAAATGTACCCGCAACTTTTATAGACCTGATCAACAAAGTATTTAGATAGTATCTTGACATGTTCGTGATTGTGTTTATTGATTATATCTTGGTATATTCCAGAGATCAGGAGGAGCATGTGAATCACCTTAGGATCACTTTGTAGACACTCCGAGACAATGAGTTATATGTAAAGTTTTCTAAGTGTCAATTTTGGCTCAAATGTCTGGCTTTCTTAGGTCATGTGATTTCTGGAGATGGAATTCGAGTGGATACTCAAAAGATTAAGGTGGTCAAGAACTGGCCTAGACCAACCTTTCTACTTATATAAGGAGTTTTCAAGGATTAGTTGGCTATTATCGAAGGTTTTTTGAGGGAATTTCTTCCATATCTGCACCTTTGACCAAATTGACTCAGAAAAAGGTCAAGTTTCAATTGTCTAATGAGTGTGAGAGGAGTTTCCAAGAGTTGAAGACGAGGTTAGCCACTGCACTTGTGTTCACCTTGCTTGATGGAATAGATGGATTTGTTATCTACTGTGATGCTTCAAGAGTAGGATTAGGATATGTGTTGATGCAGAAGGATAATGTTCTTGCCTACGTTTCTAGATAGCTTAAGGTGCACGAGAAAAATTATCCCACTTATGACTTGGAATTAGCAGCAGTGGTGTTTTCTTTCAAACTATGGTGCCACTATTTATATGGAGCATATGTGCATGTATTTACAGACCACAAGAGCATGCAATATGTCTTCATCCGGAAAGAGTTTAACTTGAGGCATAGGAGATGGCTTAAGTTGCTTAATGTCACGACCCAAGCTTAGGGCCTAGACGTGACAAAGTGCAAGGGACCCCAAAGGGACCCTAAGCAAGCTTCTTAGGACAACATTGCACATCTTTGGCCGCAGAAGCAATAGATATAACATAAAAGAGTAAGAATAGGTGGCAACGGGACTAATGGAAAAGCTTGCACAACATCATAATCAAGAGATAAGAGACAAGCTCATACCATAGACATCAAAAACAATAAAATCAAGGCTTTTAACATAGATACATAACATGTCAAACAAACACCTCTAATACATAGATAAGAGTGGGGGCCAAGACAAAGTAGCCGGGCTTAACCTCATAGTCAAAATAGACAATAAATAAGAATGTCTCAATACATAATAGGAGAAACATAGACTAAGGTCCTCGAAGTGGAGGACTCACCAACTAGCTTGAATAGCACTAAACTAGCCACGTGGGGGAGGATGATCAACTTGGGCACCGGTTCCTACATGGTAACATCATGTAGTCATAGAGTATGCATTAATACATTTAAATGTACTAAATATATAGGATGCAATGCAAACAAGAATTGAGCATCATAAACAAAATGCATAACAATAGGCAAGAGGTATACTATAACAATATGGAATGTATGATCAATACATAAATAAAACATGCTTAAGTAACTCATGCTCATAGAGTACCATATGTGTAGAAGAGATAAAGCTAGATTTTCAAATGTATAACCCTTTGGCAGGTTACTGATGATGTCGCCCCATCACTTAGGTGGATGAGTTCGAACCCTCATCTAGGTTGGTGATAATGCCGTCTAATCATCGAGGTGGAGAAGTACAAACCCTTCCCTAGGTTGATGAGTACAAACCCCCATCTAGGATAGTGATGATGCTGCCCCATCACCAGGTGGAGAAGTACAAACTCTTCCCTAGTTGATGAGTATGAACCCTAACCTAGGTTATCTGGGTTCTTAGTCCCCTCGGATGGTATGGTCTAATGCAACACTTTATATAGAATATATTATATACATAAGCTCATTTCATCATCATATAGTCATTTATATCATATATTATACTTTGGACCTTCAATTCCTCAAGAAACCACTCTGGACATTTTATCAAACACTTAGAGGGTGTGTAATGCTAGTGTAAAACCATGAAGGATAGAGAAGAAATCATGAAATAAAATCCATTGTAAAACCATCACTCAACACCTTGCAACATCCTCTAGTAATATGAATCAAAATCTCTCATCAAATCTTACAATAGATCAAAGATTCATGGCTCAAAACACAGAAAAACAGTCACAACTTTACATAGCTTTAACATAGTGTGCAGTGAATTTCATAATAAGCAAGACCCATTTGTAAATAAACTTTAAATCATGCAATTTTAGTAAAAGGAGGCTTGGGTATCATGGATGAAAAGAAAACTACATACCTTAGCTTGGAGATGAACTTGGTGAAGATTAGAGATGGAGACTTGAAGCTTGAGGAAGAACCTTGAAGGAGAACCTTAGCTTGGGATGAGGGTTTGGGACTTGAGTTTGGGGAGTGAAAATATGACTAAGT
>JAABOM020062119.1:0-10489 GCA_011800125.2 Solanum clarkiae
GGCAAGGTCTGCGTACAATCTACCCTCCCCAGACCCCACTTGTGGGATTTCACTGGGTATGTTGTTGTTGTTGTTGTGTGCGATATCAAAAATTCAACTTCATATTCTTGTTCAGGGGGTCAAAATTAGGGGTAAAAGGGCCTAACCCCGATTCTAGAGCAATTAAATCGCAATTTCAAATTTCAAAGTTGCAAATTCCAGTAGCTAGTGAGCGCACCTTCCGCGACGCGCACTAGCGTTAATTTTGGTCCAGTTCTCTGACTTCTGCCCAAGATTTTAAGTCTTGGGCCTAAGTGTTCCCAAACATTAAAATACCTCTACTTAGCCATTTTTCACCCTCATATCATTCTAAATATTCCACAATACTCATTCAAACATTTAGCCAAATATTTTACTCCTAAACTAAAGACTCAAAACCCTTTCCGGATCTCAAGGTTCTTCTTCAAGCTTCAAGTCTCCATCTTCAATCTTCACCAAGTTCATCTCCAAAGCTAAAGTATGTGGGTTTCTTTCATGGGTCCCTTTCACCCATGATACCTAAGTCTCCATTTACTCAAATTTGCATGATTCAAAGTTGATTTACTCATAGGTATTATTATTATGAAGATCACTACACATTATGTTAAAACTTCATGAAATTGTGACTGTTTTACCATATTTGGGGCTATGAATCTAAGATCTATTGAAAGCTTTGATGAAGGGTTTTAATGTATATTGCTTGAGGGTGTTACCAAGTATCTATTGAAGGTTTTACAATGAATTTACTAGAATGATTTCACTCCTGAATTGCATGGTTTCACACTAGAACCATACACCCTCTAGGTGTTTAATAAAATGTCCGGCTAGGGTTACTTGAGGAATTGGAGGTTCAATGCATGTCTTATGAGTTGAACGATGTTATGATGATTATATGATGATGAAATGATGATAAAAAGGAATGCATGTATATGATGAATGATGATGCAAGGAATGTATTTATAATATGAAATGATGATGAAAAGAATGTATGTTTGTGACGATGAAAGGAGTATATATGTATATAATTCTATCTCTATAGTGTTGGGGATGACCAAGCCTAGCTCGAGGGGTTGTAGTCCTAGGTAACCATGTTGAGGGGTTATTACCTCAATCGCCTAGCTTCGGGGGCGGTAGCCTCGGGTAACCATGTTGGGGGTTGGTACCCATCAACCTTGTTGAGGGGGGGGGGGGCCTTGTACTTTATCAACCTTGTTGGGGGGTTTGTATTCCATCAACCATATTGGGGGTTTGTACCCATCAGCCCGATGGGGATTTGTACTCCATCAACTACATGAATGGGTTTGTACCTCATGCACCTCACAAATGAGGTGGTAGGCCTTCGATTGCACTAAGAATGGTCACTCCCAACACAAATGTTATGTTCTTTATAAGCATTATTTGCTTCAGGCATTATTCATACATGCCATATTGCTATAAGTTTAGTTATTGACTATGTTATGCATTTCGCCTATAGTGCTTATCTGTTGTTGCATTGCATATTACATACTTAGTACATTCAAACGTACTAATGCATACTCTATGCCTATAAGATGTCACCATTTAGGAATCAGATCCCCATTTGAGCATCCTCCTCCACGTGGCTATTATGACTTCGCTCAAGTTCGTTGGTTAGTCCTCCATTTCGGGGACGTTACTTATGATCTCTTGCTATATATTAAGACTTTTCTCTTTTTTGATTATGTATTGACTATGAGGGTGAGCCCAGTTGCTTTGTCTTGTCCACCCTTTTATTTTTTTGTATTAGAGGTGTTGTTGGACATGTTATGTATCTATGGTATGAGCCTTGACTCTATTGAATCTTGTTGTTTATGTATGGAAGTTTCTCTTAGTCCCTTTTCCCTTTATTTCTAATGTTGTATTGATACTTTATTTCTTCCACGACTAAGGATATGTAATGATATGTTAAGAGGCTTGCTTGGGGTCCCTTCGGGTTCCACATGGACCGTGTCACTTCTAGGCCCTAGGCTTGGGTCGTGATAAACTTGGTATCAGAGTACTAAGTTGTTAGATCCTCATAGTCCAACAGATCGCATCAATTAGAGTAGTTATGACATTGTGTTGTGCACCACAACTATGAGTAGGAGGCTATGAGACGTTCTAGGAAATGTTTCCTTTCTTCATGTTCTAAGTCGTGCTATAGAGTGGAAGTAAGTCTCCCCCTCTCCTAACGATTGTTCTTTGCTATACTAGATCATTCCTAACACATGGGGATGATGAGCCCAAACTCCCTAGGAGCAACCGACCAATGGAGAGCTTTGGGATGCTCTCACCTTTGCTTGAACAAGTTGTGGCTAATCAAACTAATCAAGGGGCCCAAGCCCCTCATGCTCCTACACCAGCTTCACGGGTGAGAGACTTCATGAGAATGAATCCCCCAAAATTCTATGGGTCAAAGGTTGATGAGGACCTTCAAGAGTTCATTGATGAGGTCTAAAAGATATTGGCTATCATGGGTGTAAGGCAGGAAGAAGAGGTGGAGTTGGTAGCCTACCAACTCAAAGGGGTAGCACAAATAGGGTACAACTAATGTAAGAAAGAGAAGGGAGTTGGCTATGTGGTGCTTTGGGAAGAGTTCAAAGTGGCTTTCCTTAATCGTTTCTTCCCTCTTGAGCTTAGGGAAGCTAAATTGGTGGAATTCATGAATTTGAGACAAGGGTCAATGAGTGTGAGGGAATATGCCTTGAAGTTCAACCAAGTTTCAAAGTTAGCTCCTTACTTGGTAGCTGACCCAAGGTCTAGAATGAACAAGTTCATGATGGGGGTGTCCAACTTAGTAAGTGAAGAATACCGGTCCGCTATGTTGATTGGAGAAATGGACTTATCCCATTTGGTGACCTATGCCAAACAAATGGAAGAGGAGAAACTGAGGACGAGAAGGGGCCATGAGATTAAGAGGGCCCATTTTAAGGTTAAGTTCCATAAGGGTGGCCGGTTCCACAAAGTCCAACAGTCTTCTCATGTATTTCAAAAGAGGGTTGCCAATGATGTTTTGAGGGCCCAAGGTGTTAGGGGTATGGATCCTATTGATGTGTGTCTGAAGTGTGGTAAGGTTCATAGTGTCCCATGCTTGAGAAATACCAGTGCTTGTTATAGTTGTATGGAAATGGGGCATAAGGCAATGGATTGTCCTTGAAATCGCAACAAGGGTAAGGAGGTTCATCTACAAGGTGCTAATACGGTTCCTTTGGGGAGAGGTGGCCAACTAGATGGCGCCCCAAGGCACAATCGATTTTATGCTATACATTGAAGGCAAGGGGTTAATGAGATCCCCGATATTGTTAACAATATGTTGAAAATTTTTTATTTGATGTATATGCATTGATTGAACAATCTTTCTTTTGTTACCCCTTTGTTTCCCAAAAGTGCCATGTTGAGCACGAATTGTTAAATGAGTCATATGAGGTGTCTACTCCTATTGGTGCATCTATTGTTGCTAGGAAAGTATATAGAAGGTTTCCTATTTGTATCTTGCATAAAATATTGCCCTGTGATCTTGTTGAGTTGGACATGGTTGATTTTGATATTATTCATGGGAGGGATTGGTTGTATGCACACTATGTTTCTATTGATTGTAGAACCCGTAGGGTCAAGTTCCAAAATGAACCCGTCCTTGAGTGGGAGAGTCAAGATGTGGTGGTTAAGGGTAGATTAATCTCTTGCATTAAAGCCCGTAAGTTGATCTTTAAGGGGTGTCTTTACTATTTTGTGAGGGTTAGGGATGTGGAGTCTAAAGTCCTTCCCATAGAGTTGGCTCTGGTTGTAAATGAGTTTCTTGATGTCTTCCCAAAAAACCTTCCCGGTGTTCCTCCCGAAAGGGAAATAGACATTGGCATAGATCTTATCCCTGATACTCAACTCATTTCTATTCCTCCTTACCGTATGGCCTTGATGGAGTTAAAAGAGCAATTAAATGATTTGTTGGAGAAGGGTTTTATTAGACCTAACCAATCCTCTTGGGGTGCACCGGTTTTATTTGTGAAAAAGAAGGATGGGTCCCTTAGAATGTGTATTGACTACCAATAACTCAATAGGGTCACCATCAAGAATAGGTATCCTCTTCCAAGAAGTGATGATTTGTTTGACCAATTGTAAGTGGCTAGCCACTTCTCCAAGATTGATCTTCGGTCTGGTATCATCATGTGAAGGTGAGGGAGTGTGACATTCCCAAGATGGCCTTCCGAACTATATATGGGCATTATGAATTTGTGGTTGTCTTTTGGGCTGGCCAATGCACCAGCCATCTTTATGGACCTACTGAATAGGGCCTTCAAACCCAACCTTGATTCCTTTGTTATGGTTTTTATTGATGATATTTTGATCTATTCACATAGTAGGGAGGAGCATATGGGCCATTTGAGAATTGTATTGCAAAGATTGAGGGAGGAGAAATTGTTTGCTAAATATGAAAAGTGTGAATTTTGGTTGAAGGTGGTTGCCTTCCTAGGTCATGTGGTTTTGGGGGATAGTATTAAGGCGGATCCTATGAAGGTCGATGTGATTAGAAATTAGCCTAGACTATTGACCCCATTAGATATTAGGAGTTTTTTAGGCCTAGCAGATTACTATCGAAGGTTTGTGAATAAGTGCCCCTTCATTGCTTCCTCTATGAAAAAATTGAGTTAAAAGAAGGTTAAGTTTCAGTGGACTAATTAGTGTGAGTGGAGGTTCCAAACATTGAAAGAAAAGCTTGTGTCCTCTCCTATATTGTCACTACCGGATGGACTTGAGGGATTTGTTGTGTATTGTGATACTTCTAGAGTTGGTTTGAAATGTGTGGTAATGCAAAATGGTAAGGTGATAGCCTATGCTTCTAGGAAACTCAAAGTGCATGAAAATAACTATCCTACACATGATGATGAATTGGCCGTCATTGTGTTTTCGTTAAAGATTTGGCGTCATTATTTGTATGGGGTGCATGTTGATGTGTTCACTAATCATAAGAGCCTCCAATATGTCCACTCTCAAAAAGATCTCAACTTGAGGCAAAGAAGGTGGCTAGAACTTCTTAAGGATTGTGATATGAGTGTGTATTATCATTCTAGTAAGACAAATATTATGGTGGATGCTTTAAGTAGGGTGTCTATCGATAGCCTAGCTCATGTTGATGGTAGTAATAAGAAGATGGCTAGGTAGGTGCATCGATTGTCTAGATTGGGGGGTTAGGTTAGAAGAGGTTGGTAATGGTGTTGTTGTTGTTGATGGGTCTAAATCTTCCTCGGTTGATGAGGTGATAGCAAAACAAGATCTTGACTCCTCCTTACTTGAATTGAAGGCCTTGGTGAAAGAGGCAAAGTGGAGGTTTTCTCCCAAGGGGGAGATAGTGCACGTAGGTACCAAGGCAGGTTATGTGTGTCTTGTGTTGATGGTTTGAGGGAGAAAATTCTTGATGAGACCCATAATTCTTCTTATTCTATCCACCCTGGTTCCACCAAAATGTATAGAGATTTGAGGGATATGTATTCGTGGGGAGGCATGAAGAGGAACATTGCCTAATTTGTTTCCAATTGCCATAGTTGTCAACAAGTCAAAGACAACCATCAAAGGTCGGGTGGCCTAACCCAATACATAGAGATTCCTACTTGGAAGTAGGAGGTGATTAATATGGATTTTATGGTTGGGTTGCCCAAGACTAGAAAAGATTTTGATCCATTTGGGTTGTGGTTGATAGGATGACAAAATCGGTTCAAGGTTTTACATTCATGACTTGGTGAGATTATATGGGGTTCCTTTGTGCATTATATCTAATCGTGGTGCTCAATTTACTTCACACTTTTGGAGGTCTTTTGAAAGGGGTCTTAGTAAGCCGAAAGAACTATCCAAACACTTGAGGACATGCTTGGGGCTTGTTTATTGAATCTTAAGGGTAGTTGGGATGATCATCTTTCATTGATTGAGTTTGCCTATAGCAACAGTTATCATTTTAGCATCAGTATGATTCCTTTAAGGCTCTCTATGGGAAACGTTGTAGATCACCGGTTGGTTAGTTTGAGGTTGGTGATGCAGCATTGTTGGGACCATATCTTGTTATGGAGTCTCTTAAGAAGGTTAGAATGATTAGATAAAGGTTGAAGATGGCCCCAAGTCACCAAAAGTCCTATGCCGATGTGAGGAGAAAGGATCTTGAATTCCAAGTTCCAAGTTGGTGATTGGGTTTATTCGAAGGTGTCACCCATAAATGAGTGTGATTAGTTTTAGGAAGAAAGGCAAGTTAAGTCCAAGATATGTGGGTCCTTATAGGGTGATAAGATGGGTTGGCAAGGTAGCTTATAAGTTGGAGTTGCCTAGTGAAATGGATTTGGTTCATCCGGTCTTTGATATATCCATGTTGAGGAAATGTGTGGGTGATCCGAATGCCCTTATGCCTCTTGATGTTGCGGGTGATGTTGAAGACAATCTGACCAATGAAGAGGTTCCGGTTCAGATCTTTGATAGGCAAGTAAATAGGCTGAGGAACAAAGAAGTGGCTTCCATTAAGGTCCTTTGGAGGAATCAACAACTTGAGAGTACAACTTGGGAGGCTGAAGCAGATATGCAAAAGTGATGTCCTTACCTTTTCTACTCCGCTCAAACCTAAGGTATTGATCTAAGTCCTTTATATGATCTCAGGTCTTACGTTCAACCCCATGTCATTGCATATGTTCATGTTTAAATTAACAAGTTCATGATGATTTTTCACTTATGATGAGATTTTTGAAATTATGTTTAAGTGTATTGTTGCATCTCTATATGGGCTGATGTTGTCATGCTTGTGTCTTTTATATATGTTTCTTTGAAACTCAGAGACAAATGTTCCTAAAGGGGGAAATATTAAAATGACCCCAAAAAGTGCCCGAAAATGTGTCTTGAAAGTGCCTGAAATTGTAATTTCCATATATTCATAATCCGTGCATGAGGAATCGAAGGTTCAATGCTTGTCTTATGAGTTGAACGATGTTATGATGATTATATGATGACGAAATGATGATGAAAAGGAATGTACGTATATGATGAATGATGATGAAAGGAATGTATGTGTGTGATGAAATGATTATGTAAAGAATGTATGTTTGTGATGATGAAAGGAGTGTATATGTATATAATTCTATCTCTATAGTGTTAGGGATGACCAAGCCTAGCTCGAGGGGTTATAGGCCTAGGTAATCTTGTTGATGGGTTGGTACCTCAATCGCCTAGCTCGGGGGGTGGTAGGCTCGGGCAACAATGTTAGGGGTTGGTACCCATCAACCTTGTTGGGGGGTTTGTACTCCATAAACCATGTTGGGGGTTTGTATCCATCACCCGATGGGAGGGTTTGTACTCCACCAACCATATGAATGGGTTTGTACCTCATGCGTCTCACCAAGGAGGTGGTAGGCCTTCAACTGCACTAAGAATGGTTACTCCCTACACAAGTGTTGTGTTATTTATAAGCACGATTTGCTTCAAGCATTATTCATACATGCCATATTTCTATAAGCTTATTCATTGACTATGCTATGCATTTTGCCTATGGTACTTATCTATTGTTGCATTGCATCCTATATACTTTGTACATTCAAATGTACTAACGCATACTCTATGCCTATATGATATCACAATGTAGAAAACCGAAGCCCCACTCCGCATGGCTAGTGTGACTTCGCTCAAGTTCGCTAGTGAATCCTCCATTCCAGGGATATTACCTATGATCTCTTGCTATGTATTAAGACTTTTCTCTCTTTTGGTTATGTATTGACTCTGTGATGATGGTCACGCTCCAATAAGAAAGCGGTCACTATCAGTAAATAACCTAACCAATGTTAGGGTCGAATCCATAGGGAATACAAGGCTTGACTATAAGATTTCACTACTAATCATTTCTAGTATCTGTAACTATAATTGCCAAATAGGGGTGGGCAGTTTGTGATTCAAAAACAACATAAAATAAACACTAATTAAAATGCATGAAACCACTCAATTTTAGGGATAACTTGGGAATTGTATTCCCCATAGTTCGTTGACTAAATTACCCTAGATAACATAACTAAGATTAGTGAATTGCATGTGTCATAACCCAAGCCTAGGGCCTAGACGTGACCGGCTAATCGGGAACCCAAAGGAACCCCAAACAAGCCTCCTAGCTTATCATTACACATTCTTGGTCACAGAAGCAATGCAAAACAACCTAAGAAACATAAATAAAGGGAAATAGGACTATGGGAGAGACTCATATTTAAATAGCTTAAATATCATAAGTAAGTCAAAGCCCAACCATGATACATAACTTTCCCAACAACACCTCTAACACAGGACTTAACGGGGGCTAAGACAAGCAACTGGGCTTACCCTCATAGTAAAAGTATACCAAAAGGAAGAATAGTCCTCAATACATAACTAAAGAACATAGATATTGCCCTTGCACATGAGGAATCATAAACATAGCCAATGCATAATCAACCAATCTCCATGAAGACACAATATGTAAGAAACTATTTCATCTCAAGTATAACACCACAAACCACCACATCAACCCTAACAAGTCATAAGGCAAAACCTAATGCAAGATGAACATGGATCAACAGTTATGGACTTTCTAGAAACCAAAAAGAATAAAGAGAGAAACAATGGAACACCAGCTACAACAGTGCACACACATCAAAGCCAAGGAAATTTAACTTACTGGTAATGACATCGGTCTCTTCTTGCTCCCTTGAAGAGCATAGAAATGATTATGCCTTGGAGAACACTCTCTATCAAATTCACCACCTTTACCTTTGTTGCGATACCGAGAGCATTCAAATTTATTTTTACCCATCTCCACACAACTAAAACAAGTGTTAATGACCCTCAAGCATGGGCCACTTTTGGAAACCCAACATTTGGAGACACACATTCAACACCTTAGGCCCTTGGGAAATCATTGGCAAAGCCCATCTTAGAATCATGAGAAGACCCTTGGCCATGATGAGACCGGCCACCCTTTTGGAACTTATCCTCAAAATGGGCCCTCTTGGCGTCATGATCTCTTCTCTTTCTCAATTTCTCCTCCTCCATTTGTTTGGCATATGTAATCAACTGAGACAAGTCCATGTCACCAATTAGCAAAGCATACCGGCATTCTTCACTTACTAAATCGGAGACCCCCATTACAAACTTATTCATTCTAGATGTAGGATCGGCCACCAAATGAGGAACATACTTTAAAAGTTGATTAAACTTGAGGGCATACTCCCTCACACTCATAGCACCTTATTTCAAGTTCATAAACTTCACCAACTTTGCTTCCCTAAACTCAAGAGGGAAAAATCGATTGAGGAAAGCCAATTAGAACTCCTTCCAAGGTATCACATAACTATTTCCCTACTCCCCCTTCCATTGATCATACCAAATTTAGACTACCCCCTTGAGTTGGTATACTGCCAACTCTGCCTTTTCATTTGGCCCAATACCCATGATATTCAAGTTTTTGTATACCTCATCAATGAACTTATGTGGGTCTTCCTCCACCTTTGATTTATAAAAAACTGGAGGATACATCCTCATGAAATCTCTTACCCTAGCTCCCGGGGTAGTAGCATGAGGGTCTTGGGCCCCTTGGTTGACTTGATTGGCCAAAACTTGGGCAAGCTTAGTGAGAGCATCCCAGAGCTCACCCTTGGTAGGTTGCTCCTCAAGAGTTTGGGCCCTTCTTCCTCGAGTGCTTGGCATGATCTAGCATAGCTAAGAACAATTATTAGGGGGGCGAGGAAGAACTTACCACAACTCTAAAGCACGACTTAGAATATGAAGAAGGGTAACATTTCCTAAAATGTCTCACAACCTCCTACTCATATTCATGGCGCGCTTCACAACCATGAATAGGAGTCTAATCGATGTGGTATGTTGGACTCTGAGGATCTATCAACCTAGTGCTCTGATACCATCTTTGTCACGACTCAAGAATAGGGCCTAGACGTGATGGGTGAATGGGGAACTCGAAGGAACCCCAAACAAGCCTCGTAGCATATCATTAAACATCTATGGTCATGAAAGCAATGCAAAACAACGTAAGAAACATAAATAAGGGAAATTGGGTAAAATAAAATAATAATAATAATAATAATAATAATAAAATAATAATAATAATAATAATATATTTTTATTATTTAATTTAATATTTAAATCAAATCTATTTAAATGTATTTTAAAAATATTTGAATATCATAAGTTTATGAAATAGTAATGATTTATTTAGAACTCTTCAACCAATGAATTTCTACTTTTAAGCTAATAAAAATCTTTTTTAACATTTTTAAAAATCTTATGTATTTTTAAATTCAAATACATTTTATCCTTTAATTGTGGCCCTGGTGGGTGAAAAGATGAGGGAAGCGAGATTGCGATGGTTTGGACATGTGCAGAGATGCAGTATTGATGCTCCTGTTAGGAGGTGCGAGAGGTTGGTCGTGGAAGCTCCCCGGAGGGGTAGAGGTAGACCGAAAAAGTACTGGGG